>CAIGRL010263196.1:0-11870 GCA_903798325.1 Fraxinus xanthoxyloides | reverse complement strand
TGTGTCTTCTATATTAAAAACTCCTCTTATGGAGGGGGGTTTTGTCATGGAAGATGACTATATCATAAACGACCTTATAAGAGTACAAGGATTTTAAGTTTGGACCCCTTCTTCAATGTTGAGTGTCTCTATAGCCACATCAACCTTATTTGTACCTGAAACATGAGCTTAATTTACCGTATAGTCAATTTGATTTGTCCTTGTTTTATGTTCCCTTACTTGTGAAGACCAAACTTTTAGAAACTATACGAACTGCTGTACAGGGGAGACTGCTGGGGATGAAACTTATGCAAATGTCTTCTTCCCTCGCTTCATATAATTTTCTTACATTCAAGATCCCCGAATTCGTTACTGGTGTCAAAGATCATGGCAATGACTTGATTGTCTGCAAAGTAAGGGTTTGGTGGCCAAAAGACAGTGCTCTAGAATGCAGCCAGACTGCTCTAGATTTCTATTTTTAGTTAATGATTCATCTTATTACTTGACATGCATCATTTTTCTTTATACCACTGCCCTTTACGCCCACCAAGTGCTCTAGATCTCTGTTCATCATTTCTCACTTGACTTCTATTCTGCAGCTGTAGCGAGGGGGTTGTTGCTTCACATGACCCTTCAAGAAAGAATCACTTGGTAAGATGAATCTCTAAGCTAGGATTGCTATTATAACTGCTGAATAGACTTCTCGCGTTCCTGAATGTAATTTGAATTATCTAATCCTTTTGGCCTCTCCACCACCTCATGAACTTTAATATATGTTTATTCTTCCAATTGAGGTATCACTAACTTATTAGCGAAAGCTTGTTGCCCATGAATGCTCTAATATTAATATTTATTTGAAGTACTTGTCTGTGTTTGATGTGCAATCATGCTTATCGATAATCAACACAGAATAAAAATGAAAGCATTAACTTTTTGGATCTGCAGGTTCTGGCACATGATGCAAATAATGCCAAAGCTCTTTACCGAAGGNTGCTATTATAACTGCTGAATAGACTTCTTGCGTTCCTGAATGTAATTTGAATTATCTAATCCTTTTGGCCTCTCCACCACCTCATGAACTTTAATATATGTTTATTCTTCCAATTGAGGTATCACTAACTTATTAGCGAAAGCTTGTTGCCCATGAATGCTCTAATATTAATATTTATTTGAAGTACTTGTCTGTGTTTGATGTGCAATCATGCTTATCGATAATCAACACAGAATAAAAATGAAAGCATTAACTTTTTGGATCTGCAGGTTCTGGCACATGAGGCAAATAATGCCAAAGCTCTTTACCGAAGGGGTGAAGAAGTATCTGCTAACTTATTTCATTTTCACCATGATTGCTAATTTTGTTTCTTTTGCTTTCAAATGATATGTTCTTTTTATATTTTCTTTGCTTGTCATACTGACTTTGAATATATACCACGATGTGCTGTTCGAATTGAGTTAAAGCTCATGAAGTTTCTCCTGAGGATGAAACTATTGCAAATGTCTTAAGGTACTGAATTTTCAGTTCGTAAACTATTGTACAGGGCATCCTATGATCAGATTCGCACTTCGAAGACTATTTGTTTTTAACAACAAAAAACTCATAAAGTAGTAACTGCAAACTCGTACCTGTTATGCGAACCATATTAAGATAATTGAACCATATGTGAACCTTAGAAAGTAGAAGCGAGCATTTATAAGTACAAGGACCTGCAACGAAAAGTGGAAAAAATTGTTTTTGTTAAGTCATTCCACACTGACAAAAATCGTTATCAATACACACGTAAATAGAAGTAATGTCTTCATAATCAATGAATGAAGGATGTGTAACCTGATGAATAAAACGTGAGCACTTTACAGAATCAGTTAGAAATTAATCAAACAAAACTGTCATATATCATAAACTAAAAAGATCCATTGACTGTCAAGGTCTCAATAAAAATCTATAAATAGACATGTCTAGAATGAAGAAAGTTATGTTAAATTTGAATAGCTCTCTCCCAAATAGTCATTTATCTTCTTGTTCCTTATTATCAACGAAACAATGAGTTTAGGAGGGGAAAAACCATCTTAGATGAGAGGAATTTGTTGATTGTTTTCTAAAGGTTTTTCATAGTCTGCGTCGGACCCAACACCCAGCCAAGGGGTGCGACCGCGTATTCTGGGCTCTGCCGGAACAGTTCTAGCCTCCAGGAAGAAGACGGAGACCATACTGGCGATCCTGGTTTTCTGGACCTGGCCTCTGGTTCGTCTTCTTCCTCACACTTTTTTTTTTGAATTGGGCCATTGCACTTGAGGCCCAGCCCATCCTTATTTATTTAATTTTTTTTGTAATTGGGCCATTTGAAAATGGGCGGTCTTTTTTTTATTTTTTTATTTTTTTATTTTGTAATTGGGTTGGGCCATTTGTTTGGCAGCCTAATCCTTAATTATGTATAGGTCTAGCCTAACCCATTTTCCCCCAATTCAATTAAACCAAAATTGGAAACTCAATTCTTCCTGCTTGGCGATTCCAATTTCGGCCATTGACTATCCGCAACTCCAATCGTCTTCTCCCGTCCGCAATCTGCCTGTCGGTGAATCGTCACTACCATCGACTGTCAATCCTACATGTGGCTGGGCGCAGCTTCCTGACTTTCTCATTTTGCGACTTGCCCGTGAGTTTTCCTTTTTCTTCTGTATTTTTTTTTATGAGTCATGAAATCATGATTTAGGATAGTCTTCAGTGTTGTTTCATGTATAATTTATGAATTGGAATTACAAGAATTGAAAATTTGGAATTGGATTTGGAATTGGGGGATTTAGGTCATTAGTGAACAAAAGTGTAACATGTAGTATGTATCAAATGTCTCAATGGATTACAATCTAGCATGTAATCTTAAAAAATCTCTTTTGCATAATTTATGGAACATCTATGGGAGGTGCACGCATTCTCAACAATCTTTAACACAAATCATCAAATACTTTTAGAAAAACTTCATGTCAATTCAAATAAATAAGTATTTACTCAAATAAACACATTGCATATAAGAAATCTCAACACAACCATTCCCATCTAACATAAAAATTTCACAAATCCAAATTTACTCATAAATTAAGGATTTAGCTTTTGATTAAACCTGGAAATAAGCAAATTTCTGGTTCGTCCAGAAAATAGGCTACCAGTCGTATAGAAAAAAGAAATATCAGTCTACTAGTATATACCCACCATCCAGTATCATCTTCTCCAGTTGATTAAAGAGGCTTCTTCTCCTTCATTTAAAATTCCATGGATTTTCAAAGAAAGCTTACATCCATGTTTTACAAATTTTGTTCCAAAGGTGTCTCTAAGGGTCCGTTTGATTGTAATGGTGAAAAATGGGTGAAAAGAAAATGAATTCCAAGGAAAATAATTATCTTGAACTTGTTTTCATGAAATTCTTAATTAAATGTGTTTGATTGGTATAATTTTTCACCCGATTTTTAAAATTTTGGATCTTTTTGTATTCCATTAAAGTGATAATTTTTTCCATTATAAAATTTGTTTCCATTGCAAAAAAGTAAAAAAAAAAAAAACGAAAAAAATAAAATTTCCTAAAAAATCATTTTTTTCATCAAAGTTTAGTATTTGTTTGACTTTGTTTTACATGAAAATTGTTCAATTGGGTGGAAAAAGTTTTGTGGAAAAAGCTTGGACATCAAACAACTCAAAAGATGAAAAATCCATGCTATCAAACAGACCTAAGTATTTTAAGAGTGTGTAGGAAGGGAGCGTGCGAGAGAGATGAAGAGTGGTGGTGATTATTGTCTTGAAAGTTGGGTTTTACATAGATAAGTAAGCTTGTGTTTTTTTTTTACGTAAGGATTGTTTGTGTGCTCAATTTTAACAAAAATCACTTATTCATTAAAACATAATGGTTGAAGCTAGCAAAATATATTCCTTAATACACATTTTCATATAAAACTTCACATTTCACCATAATCCTAAAATAGTTCACTTCTTAAAATGAGCAAGTTTTGAAAATAAGTTGCCTTTTAGAAAGCACTTTTTTCCCACACATGTATGCTTACACGTGCACACTCACAAATAAGCTAACAATCCATAATCATTCTTTGGATCAATTTATTAACGGCTAGTATCTAGAGGGATCACGTGAGTACAAATGCACTAGAGAACAAAATTCTCAACGGATTTTCTGACTCGAGTCCGATTTTCAATTAACTATTTGCGCTTGGGCCCTAATGGTGCATTCCTTACACTACATTGAAGAACTCATCATTAGATTTGCAACGAGACAAGACTCACTTCGATGAAATTTAAGTATAGAAGACGTCCGACCATCCCAAAGATAACTACTCAAACATAAAAACTGCATGCACGACTTTCAACAATTAACATTTCTGGGTCTTGCTTAGGCATTCGATTTGAGGCATCTATATGAGTCGGAAAATATGCAAATTGTATACCCACAAAGAAGGTCTCGACGTGAACTTTAAGATTTTCTATCGTGCAAAAGCTACCTATGAACGTGATAAGTGCAATAACGTCCCGAACATGGCTGCCAGTTAGGGGCCAAACTGTCCCAAAACTTCCAATTTCTAACTTATTGGTCCGCGTGGTCCTAAAATTCTGATTTTTTTTTTTTATCAATTAAGTCCTCAAATAAATCATTATTTTTCAATAAAGTTGCTCACTAATTTATCTAAATCTCGATTTTTCTTCTGCCTTTGGATTTAAATAAATTCTAGAATAACGTAAATTTTCGAGATGTCACTGTTACCGTGTTTCTGTAGGAGTTTAACTTAATTGTCTAACTTGACCATTCTCTTCGTAGATGTGAATAAATTAACTAGTACAGTCCTGTTTTGCAAATATTCAAAAAGAAATATGTTCTTATTACTAAATAAAATGTCTTTCTTAATTTTCCACATCAACAAATTCTAAAAAAGTGAAGTAAAACTCTGTAAATTAATTTGTTTTAGAGTTTGTATTAAAAGAAGGGAAAATTACACAAAATCCTACTTTTCAAAATCAACGTCCAAAAATCAGGTTGAAGTTTCATTATACAAAAATTAGATATTCATTTAATTATTATAAACTAATATTTTATTATTAATAATAATATTATAAATTAGTTTATATACACACCCCCTACCCTATCTACCCATCCAAATCTCTCTCTCTCTCTCTCTCTCACACAATGAAGCTGCAGTCGTCGTAGTTGTTGTCGAGGAGCAGTAGTTGTTGTCAAGGAGCAGTTGTCACAACATGGCGATGTGAACCTGCAGCTTCTTCAGTTTAGTGGTGTTGACTGTGGCAACACGATTGTGATCTGGTGGACTTGTGTAGGCTGCGGTGTGGTGGATTTATGGCTGTGGTGTGGTAGATTTGTGTGATTTGAGGAGATCGTGGTGTCAAGGGCGGTTTGGGAATTTCTTAGTGGGGTTGGTGGTTGCGGTGTGATGGTGGTTGTGGCGGTTGTGGGTGTGGATTGGTGGTGCTTGTGTTGGTGGTATGTGGTAGTTTCGGTGTTGTTGGGTGGTTTTTGTTGGTTGGGTAGGTGGAGGTGCTAGCGTTGACAGTGGGCCTAGCTGTGGCAACGACGGTGAGGATGGTGGTGGTAGGGTCTCTAGGGACGTTGGCGGTGGGGAGACATTTTTCTGGTTATTGGTGTTGCGGTTGTGGTAGGTTGTGACAGTGGTGTTACAAGTGGTGGTGGATCTGGTTGTGGTGGTGAGGTGTTTGGTTTTTATTTTTTTTGTTGGAGTGGTGGTGGTGGTTTTCATATTTTGGTGGTGTTTGGGGTTTGGGTTGATTTTTTTTTTCATGGTATAGATGGAGTTGCTGGCAGTGAAGGTTGGTGATGATAGTGGTGGTCATGGCGGTGGTGTGTTGGTTGTACGTGGGATGCGCATGGGATGGGGTGTTTGTGACCAATTATTTAAGCTTATGACCAATAAATTGAATATTTTGTGACCAATGTGACCTAAAAAGTTGAATTACGACTTTAACATTTGTTATTTGTGACCGATAAATGATATTCTGACCAATAAATTGGATATTTTGTGACCAATAAATAATATGTGACCTAAAAAATAATGTGACTTATTATTTTGATAGATTCGTGATCGATGAATAAATTGTAACGTATATTTGTGATCGATGAACAAATTGTGACCTATAAGATTTTTTAATTGTGGCCTTAAAATAATTTGTGACATATGAAAATTGTGATTTGTGATCAATTATATGGAATTTGTGACCAAATTATATGGAATTGTGACATTCATATGTTTAATTAATAAAATATATGATTAATTAATTAAATCATAAATAATTTTTTAATAAAAACCTGATTTTTGAAATTTAAAACCTCTATTCTTAATTTTGAAATGAGTTATATTTAATCACTTACTTATATAATGTTCCCTTAAAAGAACAAACGGACAGCGATTAACTTCTAAACCTAGATTTTAACCCTGGCTTGGGCTTCTTCAATAGAGCCCAAGGCAGGAGAAGCCCATGTCGTTTTAACCTCAGTAACCATCCAATTTGAAGATAATTACTCACCAGTGCCCATTATCATAAAATCATAAAAGAATCCCATCAATGCTAATTGATGTTGAATGGTTAAATGGGATTTTTCTTTTTTCCTCCGGAACACTTTGAATATGGGCCAAGTCCATTTTTGTAGCAGTCCCATTTTTGTAACTATGGTTCCAAGTTGCCTACTTTCTCCTTTGCAAAGGTTACAAGCTATCTAAATCCCCATCCCTCTTCGACGTGAGAATTAATAATTTTTTAGATGACTTTATATAGGTATTTGTTAAGGATACATGCGTCAAAATATCTACGAGTAGTGGAATGAAATATGATGGGAAGTGGTGAAAAGCCTAACGAGTGATGATGAAATCACTAGAAATTGTCCCTGTGAAAGGCTTTAACCATGACAGGGCCAACATGTTCTTGTGATCACCCCATGGGATGGGGACAATCAGCTTGTGGACACACCCACGGGTTGGCTGAGGGACCAGCCCATTTATTTTCATGCTGGTCGAGCTCGATCAGTTGTGTGCTGGTCATTGGAACCAGTTTTTGTTGGTTATTGACCAACGCTAAGTGAATTGCTGGTTTTAGACCGGCAATTTGCAAGTGACCAGCATCGTCGTGCTCACCTTGGGGGCAGTCAGGTTTCTCATAAGGTCGGTACCATTGACCACTTCTACCAAGGTTTATGGTCGGGGTGATCGGTTAAAGACAACGGCATGAAAATAAACGTATAAAAATAATGAGGTTTTGAACATCTTTAATAATCTTTAGAAAATTATTAGCCATGAAAATTGTACGTGACAATTATTAAATATTATTCATTTTAAAAAATTTGAAAAAGATAGTACACATATTAATTATAATAAATCTAATTTTATCTTTTTTTTTTTCCCCTTTAAAACGGTACATTATTTTTGAATTTATTATTGAACATAACTGCATATGTTTTAAATGATTTATTTTCTCCTAATTTTATATTATTAAATTCTTTTTCCTAAACCTCATATTTGTGGCTTGCTGATTGAAGCAACATAATAGATGGATTTATAAAAATATTGAAAACATGCTTGGAATAAAGGTTGGTGTAATTACCTCAATTTAGATAGCTAAATCCAATCAGTGTATGGAATTACAAGAATATCTGGTGATGTATCGGAGTTGAGGTTGGTGTGTCTTGTCATATTGAATTTTGTGGTTTGGGGTGATCGTACATATTCTATTTTAAAAGTTCAATTATGGGTCCATCCTTCCACGTGATAAAAGCTATTGCTCATACGTCAAGATAGTGCTATTAAACCTATTTTTGACTCTTTCTGGTTTTTTTTTTTTTTTCAAAAACACATTTTTTTCAAAATTGTACCATAAAATAATTTTACATTTAAATCGAATTTTTTTTCTTTTTTTTAATCACACATTTTTCAAAAAGACACAATTTCAAAGTACATTTTCTTACCAAAATGGACTCAAAGGAGGCTAATTATCATCTGTGATGTCTAACGTGACATAAAGTCATTTACTACGTCAACATGTTGCGTAGGATAACTGCAATCACTAACTATGAATAATATTATTGTTATAACAATCATATAAAGTCATTTACTACGTCCACATGTAAATATTCAATCTCAACATAAAATTATCATTTACCAACATTTCACAACCTTGTACCCTTGAAGCAACACCCTTTTTCATCAAAGAAGTGATTAAATTATAATTTAAACTGATTAAATTTATTTCTTGCATATTATACATAGACGATTATACGAATGTGATTTAGTTCATTCTTTTGTAATTGGCCGTTAAATCAGTATAAATGATATAATTAAATGATTATAAATGATGTATGTAACAATGACGTATCAATTGACAAAACGTGTTAATGGAATAAAGCTAGTGTATACAAAAATGATTAGACAAACACGAGTCCATCTTTTGTGAATCGTAGTTAAATGAGTATAAATGATGTATCAATTGACAAAACGTGTTAATAGAATAAAGTTAATGTATGTATAAATGATTGGAGAAACATGACTCCATGAGTCCATTCTTTTGTAATTGGTATTTAAATGACTATAAATAATATATTTGTAACTATTCAACCTTTGTAAACCCTGGAAGAGTTTAAACTCATTTTATCACTCACGAATTTCTGTCGCACTCCCAAGATTCAAATTCAAGACATTTGTCTTATGAGAGATTTAAGTTGAATTGGGCCTGTAAGTTAAAGATTTGGACATAGATGTCAGATTGTCAAGATTCAACTTAAATATATTATAATGTAGATGTCTTAAATTCGAATCCTAAGAGACGGGATAGAAAATTGTTGGGGGGGGCGGTGGTAAGAGAGCAAATGTTATCCCAAAACGGATAGTTCGTATAATATAATGGTTAGGACATGAGGTCGAGGTTGTTGTAAAAAAATGCAAGTTTTTTTGTAACGACTAGATCTTTATGTCCAAGTTGTTAAATTCAGTACTATTCGTTTTTGGAAAGTTTAAGCTTATCTTACCCTTCACAGACTGTTTAATTGGTACCTGAATTCAATTTAAATTTTTTATAAGGCATGGGTTCAAATCTTGGAGAGTCGACGGAAATTCATAAAAACTAAGATGAGTCTAGGTACAGAATGAAGCTAATGTTTACATAGATGATTGGACAAACATGAGTTCATTCTTTGTAATTGACTGTAAAATAAGTATGAATGATGTATCAAATTGAATTGATAAAACTTGTCAACATGATAAATGATTGAACAAAGACAAGTACATTCTTTTGTAATTGGTAGTTAAGTATAAATAACGTAATTAAGCAAAACTTGTCAATAAAATAATATATTGTACATAGGTTATTAAGAATTCAATATATTAATTGTTATGCATACAATTTTAATTACGGCGGACATCCCTTCATGTAGTGTGGTTACCTTAACTTTGAAAAGTATGGTTTTTCAGACCAACGGCCTTCAAAGTTAAGTGGGGGTACCAACCTATTTTAATATGTGAATTTGAATCTTCATGATGAAAATCGTCAATTTAAAGGTTAAAATCGCTCGCAACTTTTATCGAAATTGAAGAATTTTTTTATATAGTTTGGCAATTTTGCCCACTAGTTGCAAGTCACGTGTAAATCGCAAAAGATTTTAACGTCAACATTAATGGTTTTGTTCATTTGGGGAGCCCCATTTTTGTTCCTGTTAAATAGATTTGCTTTCCAAAATCTCACTTTTAAGATTGATATTGTTGTAATATTGTTCCAATATAGAATGATTAGTGATTTGGAGAGATCAAATATTTATGTCAGAATGTCAAGTAAGTGCGAAAATAATCGGAAGAGAAAAATGGAGAGATCGCCCTACCTGTCTTTTGGAATCTCGAGACAACCGTTAGTTCAAAATTCTGACCGTTGAGTTTGAATTTTCTGGTGATGTTTTAATTGTTTTCAAACCTCTTTTGCTTGATTTTGGCACCCTTTCATGTACGATGATTGGTGTTTTATACATATGGATGATTTTCATGTTAAAAAACATATCATTAATATCAAATCTATACACTTACATCCAAATAAAATATCGAACTCATAGTTCTACAGTAGTCCTTCAAGTTCTTATTTCAAGTTCATATTATTTGATTTTAATTTGTATTAAAGTTTGTTTACTCCCACAAAGTATTTGCCATTAAAGCTTTCAAACATTCATCCCGATAGCGACAAATATCGTTTAAAGATAACGATTCATTATCGTGGTCAAGCCTTTTTTAATTTGGTGGATTCAAAGTTGTTGATTTTCTTGTTCTTCATCATTTTGCACAACATGATGATCCATAGCCACTCTCTGAAGTTTGGGGGATCCCAATCCTAATTTATCCCATTTTAGGCATGCTTATGATTTAATAGATGGTGGATTGGTCTGATGGCTAAAGTTACAAACTTTCTCCATTTTTTTTTTTTTATATTGAACCAGATACGTACTCGGTCTCCTTTATGTGGACTCAAGCTCAGACAAAAAAGAGAGTGGTTGTTGCAAGTGAACGACATTGTCTTTATATGATACCCAACTGACTCAACCTCTTCATGACTTGGTCGGGCGAGATCCGTTTGAAAACTCCATAATTATCACATTGATCAATTTAAAATAGCTAAGTCCATGTTAGGTGGTGATTCAAATCTAAATTTTAATTTTAAGTTAAAGTGAATAATCAATCACGTATTTTATAAGATTCACAACTTTTTAACCACATATTCCGTCGACTTTTATCAAAATATAATAAAAATTTTATTTTAATCCTCGTCAGATTGAAGCACCCTACTTTCACCATTCCATACCGCCCCCACCTTACTGCGACGTGGACCATTGTTCCCTACCATCCTTTACTTGACTACGCCAAATATTTCGAGAAAAATAGAGACACTCCAATTCCTTTCAAAAATTACATAAACTTTTGAGGTTTATTTTTAATAAATGATTCCCACCTGTCAACTGTAGCTATCTATTTTTAATTATATCCCTTTACTTTATCTTATTTTAAAATTCTTATTACATTACGTTTAAATTAAATTTCTTTCTTTTAAACCAATAACTATAGTATGTTTTTATTGATAACAAAAATAAAATGTGGTACATACTTAATAGGAGACTTGAGTAGACCTCCAGTTGAAGGTAAACATTTTCCATTGGAGGTGGAAATTACAATATAAGAGCCAACGAGACTACACTTCATTTATCCTAATCATATCCGTTGGAGTTGTCTAATATCATTCCTCCTCCATTAATTGATACTTCCAAAGAGGCTTTACTTGAAATGAAAGAACAAAAATGGGATCTTATAAAAGATCCGCTACCAAACGAATACGTTTATTTTTCAAATAATTCATATCGTCAAGTGTACCTATTCCAAATTTAAGTTCAATCAAATGATCGGAGGCGGACAAAGATTAGCTCTCGAGTGCAATGGCAAAAGATAGCTTGATTGCAAGATCCACCCGTTATCTCTTTGTCTCGTGACAATATTCAGACTCGTCACTTAAAGAAGATTTAATAATTTTATTATTGTACTCTAAATTCGGGAAATTCATAACTTTTTCCCAATCTCCTTTTTTTTTTTATCAGTCTTTTTCCCAATCTCCTTGATGGTATCAAAAAGAGTCATTGGCATACCCACGTGCTCGGATAGAAAGGTAGGGCCTCCACTCTCAACTATCTCTAAATTTTTGTCAATTTCTCTCTTAAATCAATTCCAGTTTAGTTGTGATAACAATGAAATAGAGATGGGTCGGGATGGTATTATCGTCCCCTCCCTATCAAGGAATTTCACCTGCTAACCTTGCCAAAGGCGAGGATGCCCACCACCCCTTTTGTATTTTTTTTTTTTTT
>CAIGRL010263195.1:0-11141 GCA_903798325.1 Fraxinus xanthoxyloides | reverse complement strand
GCTGGACGGAGCATCAATATGTTGGGCATTGCTCGGAAACTTGCCAAATGCTCGATGGGCTGATGAGTTGGTCCACCTTCTCCAAGTCCAATTGAATCGTGAGTCATGACATAGATAACTCTGGCTTCACACAAA
The DNA here is from genome assembly GCA_903798325.1 of Fraxinus xanthoxyloides. Lineage (NCBI taxonomy): Eukaryota > Viridiplantae > Streptophyta > Magnoliopsida > Lamiales > Oleaceae > Fraxinus > Fraxinus xanthoxyloides. Next base: position 11,006 of record CAIGRL010263195.1, on the reverse strand, counting down.
GCTGAGATCCTCATGGCTGCTCTCATGTAGTCCGTGAACACAAAGAAAGTTGCACAATAGGGAATGAGACCAGGGGTATGGCAGGCAATTCCATTGCAGATGGCTCCCATGCCGTGTTCACGAACACCGAACCTTACATTACGCTCTTCTGGTGTGTTCTTTTGGAAGTCGCCAAACATTTTCAGAAGAGTCATGTTGGAGGAGGCAAGATCAGCACTTCCACCAAGCAAACCAGGTAGAACCTTTGCAAGAGCATTGAGGTTTTGTTGTGAGAGATTTCTTGTGGCATCAGCTGGAGCCTCTGGAGTGTATGTCTGAAAAAAAAATTACAAGTCAGAGACTGGTTATAAGCTAATTGTGGTGCTTATCAGTACTGAAAAAGTAGAAAGATAAATTGTGAGGATAATATTATAGCAGTTGAAGAGAAGTTAACTAGAAACCAAAATGATAGAACAACTCACAGGAAGTGCTTTCTCCCAACCAGAAGGCAGTTCACCAGTAATGATAGACTTCAACTCTGCAGCTTCCTCTGGATACTTCTTCTCGTATTCAGCAAATTTGGCATTCCATTCCGCTTCAAGGGCAGCACCATCAGGGACGTGTCGGCTCCAGTGCCTACACAAACAGCACCCAACTGTAGGCATTCATGTAAATGGAAAAAGTGGAACATAGATTGAGCAAGTAAAATCAAACAATTCTCACTTCTTCACATCCTCAGGAACATGGAAAGGCTCATGAGGCCAGCTAAGGCTCTTTCTGGTGGCCTCAACTTCCTTGGCACCTAATGCACTTCCATGTACACTGTATGAGTTTGCCTTGTTGGGGGATCCATAACCAATGGTTGTAGTCACCTGAGAATAACAAAAAGGCTAGCATCTTCAAATAAATGTAAAAAGATATTCAAGGTAGGAGGCCAATAATATAGGAACACTGAAAAGTAAATCATTTTGTCCTCAATGCTTCTTCCAATCACTAGAATATATTCTACATTATCTGACCTTGATCAAAGTTGGCTTGTCTTTCACAGCCTTTGCTTCCTCGACAGCCGCACGAATTTCGTCATAACCAGTGTTACCATTCTTCACCCAGATTACATGCCACCCAAGAGCCTCAAAACGGGCATCAACGCTCTCGGAGAAAGCAATTTCAGTGTTACCATCGATGGAGATGTGGTTGTCATCATAAAAAGCTATAAGCTTTCCAAGTCCCCAGTGCGCAGCAAGCGAAGAAGCTTCATTTGCAATACCTTCCATTTGACATCCATCACCAAGTATGACATACCTACAGAGGAGCAATTCTGTTAGTCCAAGTCACGATAAATAGTAAACTGAACCCGTGATAAAACGAGAACAAAAATGACGAGTAAGAACTAAGAAGTTTTCTTACGTATAGTGGTCAACAACCTCGCAATCTGGTTTGTTGTAACGAGCAGCCAAGTGCTTCTCTGCAAGCGCTAAGCCAACTGCATTGGCAACACCTTGACCAAGCGGGCCTATACAAGAGTAAATGAAGACCTTATGATCAGTTCAAACTCAGCTTATGCAAGCAAATGAGTAAAAGTTTCAGAATTATTTCCTAACCAGTGGTAACTTCAACACCAGGAGTCTCAAAATTCTCAGGATGACCTGGTGTTTTGCTTCCCCATTGACGGAAACTCTTCAAATCTTCTTCCTGTGAAGTTTTTATGTGAAATATTCAGCTACAAAGTAAGTGAATCTCAAATTGTGGTACTATTTTTCATAAAATATTTTAATTATATTCATGAAATTAAAGCAGAAAAAAAATACATTATCCACTGGTGAAACAAGAACTACTAGCAAGAACAGTTGTGAATATCACAATTGGCAAAACAACAATCAATGCAATTAATGAAAGATTAGTAGATTACTAAAGAACCTTATATTACGCTGCAAAACCCCCCAAATATTCTAGAACAAGTAAAAAATAAAGAAAAATGATAAACCAAAGTTTACTCAAGTATGCTCGAACAGTAAACTAAAACAAGTAAAACAGCTCCATAACTAGCTCAAAAGTCAATATTCTTCATCCTTTCCCCTCAAACCCAGTCAACTTTTCATACCAAAACCCGGTATCCCAGATCATAGAATATAATTTTCAATGGTAACCCAAAAAACAATAAAATCATATTACTTCACGACATACACTATATAAAAAACTTAGATCATGCCCACACATGCATGTATTGTGTATTTCAAATGTAGAAATGAATAAATTTCTGAAAAAAGTATTAAGTGGTAAAAGAAAATGGCAATAAGTGGTAAAAGATTTGACCTTGACGGAGTCATAGCCGGCGAGGTGGAGAAGTGCATACTGGAGCATGCATCCATGGCCAGCGGAAAGCACGAAGCGATCGCGGTTGAACCACTGGGGGTTCTTGGGGTTATACCTCATGACGTCGTCATACAATATGTGGCCCATCGGGGCGCATCCCATGGGCAAACCCGGATGTCCGGAATTGGCCTTCTCGACAGCATCGATGGCCAAGAACCTGATCGTGTTGATGGACTTATCGAGAAGTGTGCTGTCTGTTGTTTTTTCGATTGTCTCTACAACAGAGGCCCGAACCGGGAGGCTGGTGATGATGGGGGCGCGGCGGCGGGAGACGGCGGCGGTGGCAGTTGAGTTGGTGGATTTGAGGCCGGAAAACTGGGGAAGGGAAAGAGAGTTGGTGGCGGTGTGAAGTTTTTGGGTGGATCCATGAAGGCTTGTAGAGGAGCGATGGAGGGTGGGTTGGGAAACAGTAAGAGAAGAAGAAGAAGATGCCATAGCTCTTCTTGTGATTGTCGAATCGTTGAGGAGGGAGAGTTGGTAGTGTAGCAAATATATGGGGCTTGCGATTCTTATTTTTTTTTTTTTTTTTTTAAAATTTTTAAAAAAAAAAAAAAAATCCTTCAATCATTTTTTAACAACACATCAAACATCAAACTACATCGCATTTTTGTAATTTCAATATGTGACTCCATTTGAAGTAGGACACGTTAGACTAGGTTCTTATTTTTTATTCTATTTTTCGTAGAAGAATTTTTTGAAAAAACAATTATTATCGAATTTTTTTCATCAAAAGCTTTTATAATTAGATAAGTCATATTTAAAAAATGGGTTAATTCATTCGTACAAAATGAGTTGTACATAATGGATTAATCTCTCTCACATAATGCGCGGGGCCCGTATGTATTTAAAATTTCCGTCAATGTGGTCTCCACCTCCATTGTGAGTAGTAGGTAAAAGATTCGGTAAAAAAACTCGGTATACGTAACATGATCTGTAGTCAAATATAATTTTCAAATTTAATTAACAGATTTTTTTTTTTAAAAAAATAACTTTTTAGTACAATTTGGGATTACAAAAGTTGATTCCCATTCACGGAATAGAATAGGGTTGAGATATTTTGCCTATCAGTGAGGCAGCAAGATAACACTTCATCAATGAGATCTAAAAATCGGTGAAGTGGCAAAACCACGCAAGATATCTCTTGCTTATTATGGATATATGAGATGAGTCCTACTAAAATTAGTTGTCAAAGAATTGTGTGTGGAGATATTTATCTTTCAATCTTGTAGCACACCGCACACCACACACGATGCACATGCTTATTTCCAATAAAGTAATTTTAAATTTTAATGAGTATATTGTCACCTGTCGGGTGATAAATTTTCTTATAAAATTTGATGAAATATACTATTAAAAATTTGATAAAAGTTATGCATCTCATTAAATATATGATTAAATTGAAATTTGATCAATTGAAAAGTTAATAGAACTTTAATAAAGGTTTTATCGAACAAGCACCGAATTATATAAAAGAAATAATCAACCTTACTTGGAAGAAGCAAAAAAATGTTTTAAAACGTTTTTAAAAAGTGGTATAAGCCAATTTAAGTTAAAAGTGCATAGAATCAACTCGTAGAGCTCGTAAAAGGGGAGAAAATAAATCAGTTTGCGTAATGATTTAGAACTTACTCACGGCGATACTCCATATTGATCGATTATGGATTTGCTAACTAGAAAATGCTTTGAAATGGGTTGACTACTTTTACTGTCGGTAAAACTACTTGCTCATACTCAATTAACAATTTTGACACTTAACTTGACTCCTCGACTCATTTCAATTACAAATAAATATGACCTCATCCACGAGGAGATGACAAAAAACATAGTCATTATATTTAAAATTAATTTCAAATGAATACTTTTTTTAAATTATAGATTGATTGTATCAGAAAATAAAAGTAAAAAAAATTGGATGAAAAACAAAATACAAAATTTGATACATTACACCTATCCTATTCTAACGAGGTTGGAATTTGGTAACTTTCATTGAATCGAATTCAAAGCTTTAAATACCTAACGGAGATCAACTCGATGCCATTAATGAATTTGGTTAAATTCAAAATTTTCCTCATTCATTTAGTTCAATGAATTACTTCTTTCCACGTGAGACAATATATAATAAATTCTATTAAGATCTTTGAAGTGTATCGGAACAATATTAAATTATCGGATTGTAAATAATTTGTTTTCCAATTTCGAGTTTTGAGTCCATTTTGAATTTTATGTTTCAAGGGTCTGTTTTAAGATTGTTAAAAATGTGTTTGGTTTATTATTTTGAAAATCTATTTCTTAAAATAGAAAATTGGAAAACACGTTTGTTTTGAACTCTTGAAAATTTGTTTTATTACATTTTATTCTATGAAATTTGATTATTCAGAATAATTTTATGTTAACATATTATCAAGTGATATATATTTTTAAAGTTGATGAATCTGACTAGGATTGAGAATAATTTCATCTTTGTTCAATTAAATATATATTTTCAAATTTTTTTATGTATTTTAATAATTTTATAGTTTTATTCTTTCAGAATTTTTATTTTTATTTTTTAGAATTTTAGGTTTTCTTTTTTCAATTTATTGTTTTATTTCAGTATTTTTTAATTTTAATTTATATTTTTTAAAATTCTATTTAATTTAAATGTTTCTTTTTCATATCTTGAACGTTTTCAAAATCTTCACTGAAAACAATCAAAACGTCATAAATGCATTTAAATTTTTATATTATAAGTTTAATATTGTTTTCAAAAATGCATTTTCATAAATATCAGATCGTTTACAACATTTTGGGAAACTAAAAACAGTTCAAAAAAAGCAAATCAAACGCACCCTAAAGTTTTTCTCTAGTTGTGAAAATATAAAATAATTGAGCCATACAAGAATTAAGTTATTGAAAATATAAATTATCTTGATCAAATTCAAACGGCAATATGAATTTGACGGAAGGCTACGGGTAGACAATACTTCCCTAAGTTCCCTTAAAAAGAAAGGGTCGCAAATCTTTCAAGTGATTTTTTTTTTTACCGAATGTCGAACAATATCCGTCTGTGTCCTTGCACCCACCTAAAGGGACACTCGGGACCTAAATGCGACAAAAAAATTAATGGGTCCCAAGTGTGACAAATGGTATTGTTTGGGGGCTGGGGTGAAAATTTTCCAAATTTTATTTATGCTATCCAAACGTTAAAGAAAATTGCATTGTTAGTATCTAACTTATCATTTCAATTGTAAGTTGGCTCCTGATGTTTTGCTATTATTGTACAACGAGTCCCAAAGTTTTCACTAAATTCTCGTGTCACAAAACTATTTCACTTCCAAATTTATAGATAGTAATCTAAATTAGGCATCAAAACATGACTTCACAAAGTTAGACCCTGCTTGGTTTGATTATAATTGAAAACACTCAAGAAGACAAATTTGTCGTTTTGAATTTTCTTTGTAAATTTTTAACTTATTTTTAAAAATTCGTTTTTGAAAATAGGAAAGAGAACGCGTTTTTATTGTTTTGGAAAATTGAAAACAGAATATAACTTGAAAACGATAAAGAGAACAAACATTTACCTCTTGTAGAAGAGTTTTTCCTGATAAATAGACTAAGCCATGTTTGATACATATTAAAATTTTTATTTTCATTATTCTGCTCATTTTCAACTACACATTTTTCAATAAAATAATATTTTCTATCACATCGATAATTTTTTCTTCTTTTTTCAACCACATATTCTCCACCAATCTACTATTCAAGAATAGATTTTTTCAAAATAATCTATCTCAAACACACCCTAATTTTCTTTAAAAGTACTCATAATCGAACAAAATAATTCAAAAAATTATATAAACATATTGAAAGTTAACTTTTTTATTCTTAAAACCAACTTTTATCTTTTCAAAAATCCTACGAGATGGACCATTGAATATGCAAGAATTATCGGTATCCCTTATGAGATCAATTTGTTTTATTATTTTAAAGAAGTCAGAAGCCAAACTTGCTATCTTAGAGAGCCGTAGTGCAATTCTCTCAATATTACAACCGAGCAGATTCTTTCCCTGCACGGGTGAAACGAGTGCTTTGGATCGGCTCTATTGACACCAATAGCTATCTATAAAATGAACAAACTATAATCCAACCAATGCAATTTATCGAACTATAATTTTCCTTGGATTCTGCATAGATTTCAACCGAATCGGTGCCATCAGCTTTTCGCCTCCAAACCCCTGGGAAATTCAATTTCATTACCTGTCGTGGTCTTGCCTGAGGTAAAACTTAATTACCCAGCCTTTTTCCATCAGATTTAGAAGATTTCTCATCCGAAATGCACCAATATATATTGTGATATGTTATTTTTGTTGAAGATTATGGTTTTTAATAAGATGATCGGACAATCTCAGATCTGTTTATGATTGTCGGTTAATCTCAATGTTAGTGATTTTGTATTTATTAAGAGATTTGGCCGTCTTTTTGTCTTATTGTTAAGAAAATATAGTTAAAAAATTGTGTTGGGCTGTTGATTAGAGACTCAGCTCAAGCACGGCAGAAGAGTTGAACTTTTAGTATAAAGTTTATCCTCAACTTATGTTTTCTTTCGTTTAATCTGCAGCATTTTTCGCGATGATTAAAAATATTGAGTAACTATGAGCCCGGGCATTCAATTGAGCACCTGTTGAGCTATAGCTTCCAGGTTTTAACTCGATATATTTTTTAGTACTGTCCACTGGATTTTTGTGGCACAGGTTTCTGGTGATGCTGCAAGCTAATAAAACCTGGCTTTGAAATGGGTGAAATTATGGCATTTTACAAGGGTTGTTATTTCTACAACCTGAAGAAATGGATTCAAAGTTGCCTGTTTCTTTTCACTTCGTGAGTGGGATGTGTTTAGTGTCGTTTTATAGGGGTTTTAGAGGGGAGATAAGAAAAATTAAATTTTACTTTGTGGTTTTCCCCTGTACCTACTCATTGAAAGAAAAAACTACTACATGATCCCTTACTCCTTTACTTTCTCTCTCTGCATTTTTATGGCTGCCTAAAGAAGCATGTGCTAGTATTTCTTGCATGATTTCATGCGTGGGTTTTGGTCCTTTTGATAATAGACATTTCACCTAATCCAAGTATTTTATCCAATTTGTAGGATTCCTAAGTTGATTTTTCATGGAGGGTCTTGGAGATGATGGTGCCTCAACAGCAGCTGCGGCGCTAAACCAACGGAGGCATGAAGCATTAAAGCTTTTCCAGCACTATCTAGATAAATCTACCCCGCATGCTCTCTACCGTTGGATTGGAACCTTTGTTTTAGTATTTTTATATACTCTGCGGGTTTACTATGTTCAAGGGTTCTACATTGTTTCTTATGGTCTGGGAATCTATATTTTGAATTTGCTCATTGGGTTTATGTCACCTCTTGTTGACCCTGAGCTGGAACCTTCCGATGGACCTATGCTGCCAACAAAAGGTTCGGATGAATTCAAGCCTTTCATTCGCCGCCTCCCAGAGTTCAAATTCTGGTACTGTTTATAACATTCTTGAAATTCATGTTCGTTATTTTTCCATTGTGAAGTTTGACTCTAATTTTTTGATTTTAATGTCTTGATCAGTCGTAGAACATTATATTGCTTCAAGTTTATTGTCTTTTACCACTATTTCTTGTTTGGTTCCTCCTGCTTGTAACTGTTACATTGATTCTTTTCAATTTATATTTGGTTGCTTGGGAGAACCGTAATTGGCTTCCCTAGTTACAGGTATGTAGAAAGTTAAAGAGAACAGTGAATGAATTTCTGATTACATGAGTAATTTCTAGTTAGAGTTTCCTGCTTTGATAAATGAAATATGATGAGTATGATGAGATATGGCATGGGAAATCAATCTATCTGATCTTAATTGGATTTCGTCTTTGTTATCCTGTGAATTTCTGTGATGGTTTCGATGAGATATTGAAACAGTTACGTTTTGATGGCTTCATGATTTCGAAGGGATATTGATGGTGATGTGATATCAAATCTTGAATGGTCTACCTGCTTAATGGCTTTCTTCTAACTCCTTTTTGATAAGGGTTTCCCTTCTTTTTCAACTTGCATACCGATGCTTTTTGCTGCATATGTTATTGTTTTCTGTTAAATTTTGTATGCTCCTTTATTTTCTCATGTATCAGGTGTACTATGATTTGACGCTTAAATTTATTTTATGTGCATGTGGTAGGCTTTCATCACTATTGTGTGTATAATATAACTATACATATTTGTGGCAAAGCTTCTTAAAATACTGCACCAAATTTCAACTCTTCAACCTAGGAAATATTGATAAGACTGCAGTTATGATTTGGTTGCATATTAAAACAGTTGCTGTCAGCCTACCGTTGTTGATTGATACTTAAAATGAATATTTCCTTGTAAACCTTTTCATTAAGGGCTCATCTTCTACAAGGGTATCAAATGCCAGTTCTCTCATATGATGCCACTATAGCAGCATAGCAGTGGTCAAACCATGTTAATTGGAAGTTCCGTGATGTGGTAAAGTGTCTCAGTATCTATTTTCCACACGGGTCAAATTATGTGTCTTGTTTTTGTTGTTCCAGGTATGCCATCACAAAGGCCTTCTGTGTAGCATTTTTGATGACCTTCTTTTCCATGTTCGATGTTCCCGTCTTTTGGCCCATATTGTTGTGCTACTGGATTGTTCTTTTTGTACTTACAATGAAGCGCCAAATCATGCATATGATCAAGTACAGATATATCCCGTTTAATCTTGGAAAGCAGGTGAGCTTAAGAAATTTTCAGCTTATCTTAGAAACGACATCCTAGAAATGGGTGTGTGTATGGTAGTAGTTGAGGCAGCTCGTCTTGCTAATCTGCTGTTGGGGTTTCTTATTGGTTACAAATTTTTCTTGTTTTATAATAGAAATACGGTGGGAAAAAAGCATCTGCCAGTACCCGTAGCAGCCCCCGGGCAGACTGAAGTTCTGCTGGTAATAACCCAAATGAGGTTAATCCGAAGGAACTTGGAGGAGGAGGTGGGGAGAGGAGCGCGAAAAAGAGATGGAAAGTCTGTGGCAGCGGTAAAGATATGTAGTTAATGATTTGTATTTACATCAAAACGAACCTGTATACGGAGTTAAAAACACGTTTGAATTGTACACCATTATTTTGTTTGTGGCAGCTAGACTGTATACAGGAAAGTAGTTAACTTTGTTCTTGAAATATGCTCCATGGATATTTGAAATTGTCTGTTTCCAGCTTTCAATATATTATCAAATAAAAGAAATTCATATTAAAACACAATAATTCATTATTCACTCATTAATCTACTTTTTACACTTAGCCAAACTTGCTCTTGTTTAAGTTTACTTTTAAGTAAGTTATAAAAGAAATAAATTTTTGCTTGGTTAAAGTTGAAAATAAGTTGTTTATTTTGAAATAAACTTCAACTTAACTCTTAAATATTTATTTTACTTGTAAGAAAGAAATTTGGAAACAAAAATTTATTCAAGCTTAGCCAAAGACATTCTGAGAATAATCTTGATATTATTGTCAAAGTGACTTTTTTTAACAAATGAGCTAGAAAAAACTAACTGATTCAAAAATGTAATAAATATCAATTTCCTTAAAATGTAATAATTAAAAATAACTTTGTACATTTAAAGTCAAATGTCAAAAATGTTCTAAATAATTGGACTATTCAAAGTAAAATGTTCACCAAATTGGCCACTAATTTATCAACTGTGGTGCAAAATAGACTTTCACATTTTAACGGCCATATCAAGGAACAAAAATGCTAAATATACAACACATTTAGTCTCACATCCCTCTCACAAAAAGGGTGGGCCTCGCAATTTTAAAATCGTGGGCTCCACCGCTTATGTGAGAGGGATATGAAAATGAATGTGAACCAAGTGTGTAAGTGTAGTATTTCTCATCAAGAAAATCCCTTTATTTTAACAGCTATATTGAAGAATGAGCTTTTGCTACATGTACAAGCAAGTGTACACCTTGTGTGACATAATGTTCAAGTGTCATTTTGTCATTTGCCGGTGAAAAAAAAAATTGTTTATATTGTTATTACTAATCAAGAATAGATATAGGTTGTGTATTTTCATCTGTCACAATTAGTTTTATTCAATAGCAAGTGTAGACTACTCTGTTGTTTATGAGAGATTTTTGTGAGTTTTTATCGGAATAATTGGTGCCAAAATGAAAGATTTAATGAAAAAATCATTATTAAATCATGTTGATCTTGAAGTAGGACAAGATATCGAAATGGGGAGACTCGATCCCACGGACGAAATGAATCTCTTGAAGTTCTTTGAAGAGGTGAATGCAATCAAGGCCGACATGGTCAGATCACCAATCTTCTTCTCGACCTTCAAGATGTCAATGAAGAAATGAAATCCGCGTTAAAGTTATAAAATTCTCCTATCCTTGAGGATCGGACTAGTTTTGGCATGGTCACGGATCTCAAAAGGTCAGAATCATCAAAACAAGACTGGAACTGTTCGATAAAGCCAATGTGCCTAATTATAGTGTAACGACTTGTAGAGAAGGAAGCCCGATTGATTGGACGAGAATCTCAGTGACTCATGGTCTTAGAGTTAAATTGGAAGATATAATGAATGATTTTCAGTCCCTTAAGGAGAAGATTGTTAATTGTTAGGACTAATTCCACCTACA
>CAIGRL010263182.1:0-10430 GCA_903798325.1 Fraxinus xanthoxyloides | reverse complement strand
GTCTTTTGAAACTTAAATTTGAATATGTTTCTTATCCTAATTTCACTTTATATAAATCAAGAGCGTGGGAAAACATTTGAGGGACCTCTCATCATATTGAACATCAATTATTGCAATCAAATGGAGGCAAAATCATTAATCTTTGAAGAAAATTAAGAGGCAGTTTTAGGATTTATATTAGTTGAAAATCCAACGTTAGTTTCTGGGCTATGAAAGGATTCAATTAAAAAAACCATTGAACAGACTCAAGAACTTCAAGATTAATCATCTTTTTCTTCATCTGTAAAAGATTCGGGTGATATTCTACAAAATAATCATTATTTCTTGTAATTTTGCAGTTTTAAGCTAGATTCTCATTTACTTAGCGAAACTTATTATGAAGTTTATAATATAATTTCAATTTTCCTATGCCAAATATGTGTTTATTCTTGAATGATTGTTATAGAACATAATAGTTTTCAATTAATTAGCAACTAATTAAATTGTTGTGTGAATTTTATTGTTATCAAGAGAGACAATATGATGGATAAATAATAAGTTATAATAATCATTGTGAGATCCAATAGAGGATAGAAATATATATTTCTGGTGTTCTTCCAATCACAACTGTCAAGGAGCCTATTTTGAAAGTTGTTGATTGCGGAATTGGCATTGAATGTGATATATCAATTGAAAATTCAACTTGGATAAAATCTTGAATTCCCATATTATCCACCTTATTTCCTCAATCGATGAAAAGTCAAAAAAGTTAAACATCTTGGTAAAATTTCCCTTCATTCTATTATACATCCATGAAATAATTTGCCGTTTTAACAAAAATCCTTTCTAAAATTCTAACGGTAATTGTGCAACGCACGATCTCCACTAGTATCATAAAAAAGACACGCACACGGAGGAAAATCAATAGTTTACATTCTTTTACTCTTATTTTTTTTTCCCTTTTATCTCATTCTTGAAAACCAAGAAATTCTATTGTTTTTAGAATATGCTATAAGCATACAATTTATTAATTATTAAAATTTTCAGTCAACTTACCTGAAATTATGAGTTTCGATCCAAATTACACATAGATGAGGGTAAATAAGTGATTATGCCGAATTAGAATCTAATAATTAAATAGCAACAAATCACTTTTAATTATTTCTAGATGGTTAGTCAATCAATCCAATCTCTATATGTTGAACCGTCGTAGTTATATGAAAACAGTAAATAACGCATAGAATAATCACGGAGAAACCCCAACATGGTAAAAACTCCAGACACTTTGTACAGTCTATCAGACACGACTACCACTAGTACTTTCTAACATCTAACTGCAAATTCCACAGCCCTCTTGGATTGTGCACCCCTCCACCAACTCCCAGCTGCTATTTTCAAAACCCTCCTGAATTGTGTGCTCGTGCACCAACTCCCGACTTTATGAATTCGTCTATCTTTTGTGGATCAACGAAAAAGCCCTCATTCGCCAACAACAATTGGAACTCCAATCTCCTTTCGTTGATCTTTAGAACTCTGACAGATGTTTCGGAAGTAAGCATTTTGGTATTTGGATTAAATGAGTTTGATGTTTTCACCGCAAAAAACAAATCGAACAATGAATGTTGAAAACTATGGATGAATTTGATGAAGTAGATATGAAGCCGTATGTGTTATCTCAATGTTCAACCTTGGAAAAAATCGTTTTGAGGTTTGCCGGTATTTATACTGTAGGTTTAGGGTTGAATGAGCTGGATAAAAAGTCTTAGCGAAAGTTTAGCAACATGTTGTTGCTTGAGCGAGGAAAGGGTGACAGGCGAGCGACGATATTTCTGTTTCTGCCGTTTGAGCCAAGTCAGGACTACAGTCTACCGAAATTGCGGCGTCGTTTTTTCTTTCTTTCTATTCTCGAACCCTAGACCTAATACAACTCAACTTATAATATTTTATAACTTACTCCTTGACTTTTACATCATATTAAATCTAGACCTTTTTATTTATAGAATTGACAATTACATTAAAAACCTAATAAAACTTAACATTACCAAAATATTTTTGAATAAGTAGTAGAAAACCTTCGTTACAAAAAAATTATGTTAAAAACTAGTCCCAATATTTAACCAAGTTCTTGGTTGGAATAGTTTAAAAAGTTGATACAAATTTAAGGTTAAAGTTAAAAATTAATTTTAATAATACCTTTTATAAAATACACAATTTTTATCAATTTTTAAACAACACGTTTCATCAACTTATCAAAATTTGCTAGAACATATATCAAAATCTTCGTTAAACAACCCCTAAATTAATTATTTTGGCATTACAATAAAAGAATTATAGGAGAAGGAGAAAGAGAAAGAGGAGAGAGGAAACGAAAGAAGGGAGAAAAGAGAGAATAAGAGGGAGGGGAAGATAGAAATTGGAGGAGAAATCAAGTATTCATTAAGTTTGTTTTTATTAAAACGCAAAAGATTCATTTATATAGGATTTCAAACATTCTTTTCTAAATAAGATGTATCTAATAAAAGCAATTAAATCATACCGTAATAATATTTTCTAAAATACACATGAAAATGGGAAACTAAATATAATAATATACTTCCTAACCACATAAAAGGATAGTAAAAATTACGCTCGACGTATGATTAATTCTAATCCTGAAAATGGGTCTGCTACAAATCCTTCTATAATCACCAAGCTTCCAACTCCCAACTCCTCTTTGATTTTCTTTAAAGTGTAGACTGCACAGTTAAGTGGGCAGCAAAACAAGCAAAATCAAGACTAGAGTGACACATGAGAGCAAGAAAATAATTCTCTCACACTATAGGTAGGGTTGTCAATGGATTGGATTTTAATCCGAATCCGACAAAATTAATAGGAGATGGATTTAGGGTCTCAGTCTGATAACCCGATCAAAATCCGATTCCAATAATTCGTTAACTAAATAAATCAAATATGGATATAGGTCAATCCGATCCGATAAAAATTCGATCCGATTTGTTATAAATAATTGAGTCGATAAAATATTTTTATAGCATATTATTTGTCACTAAAATAAATAAATTTAGAATAAAAAGTAACCAAGGTTGCTCAGATGCCCTGGTTTGTGCCCCTAGACTTATTAGGATTTTCTCCAAGTCCTGCTCCGTCTGAGAAACTATTTTGGTATTTTTGCATGTACAATCCCTGATTTTTATCACCAGTGCAATTATGATAGGACATTTTTCTGAAGCTACCAAAGGAACCTGATCGGACATGCATAATTTTAGTTCGAATAAATAAACCACATTCATTTTAACTCGAGACTGTATAGTATAATTACTAGTCTCAGCTTACTCCACTAATGACGAGAAATTTAATATGAAATCATAGAAGTAACTTTTTTTTTTCTTTTTTTTGGCAATCAGAAAAAATTCTAGACACAATAATAAAAAAAAATTATCACTTTTATTGACATTTTTCTTGCAAAATAAAGTCACACAAATGGTATTTGGTACGGTAATTTTTTTAAAAAAAAAAAAAATTGGCAATAGAAACAAATTATAGACTCAATGTTGAAAAAAATTATCATATTAATGCACAATTTTCATGAAAAGCAAAGTCAAACGGATACAATACTTTCAACATTTTCAGGTGAAAAATTATATCAATCAAACACAATTAATTACAATTCCCAGTGAAAAAATTCTAGGTAATGCAATTCTCTATAATTCATTTTCTTTCTAAAATTCCACTTTTACAATCAAACAGACTCTAACATTATAAACTACTCTCATAATTAAAAATAAAGTGGAATCATCTACCAATCAAACAGGGCGACATACTCCTATTATGAACACATGCTTACTGCTTAAATTCATGTCGATTCCCAAGGTACCGAGGTATTTGATTGTATAAAAGATCTCTCTTACTGGCACATCAAAGTTTTTCGAGTTGATAACAACAACTATTCTATAGCCAATTTAGATAACCCATAAATTTGTCGCATATAGATTCATTTCCATGCATGGCGATGATCATGTTAATGCACCTCTAGAGCGTATTAGTGGCAATACTCGCGGAAAACTTTCGCCACAATTTTTTTAAATGAATTAGTTGGAGTGTCTTTCAAAAATTTACTAGACAAGCTTGAATAAAATGATATAATCATTAATCTTGCATATATAGAGGCAAAAAACTGAAGTTTAAACATTTGAAATCGAAATTTGATCAATGTTAGAGGGGGAAGATATGAGTTTTAAATTGGTCTCTTTAATGCTATCAGTTTAGTTTATAGTTTTGCTTTGATTATCTTCTCCTTTTTCTTTGTTGATTAGCGTAAGTTGTGTATTTTATTTCATAAAGACAAGTTTAGAGAATCCCCAAGAGTCACTTTAAAATCAAAATGCACTTTATTTTAATGACGTAGTTCTTAAAATTAAGCTCCAACCCTATGTATTTGTATTTTATATTAATCGCATTTATGAGTTGAAAGTTCCAATGCTTCACTTATTAAATTGAATTATTTAAATGATATTTGAATAAATTAGTCATTGACCGTTGAATTAGTGCTATAAAAAATAAGTAGAAAATAGTGAAAAAATATTATTTACTGGAAAATGCGAAATGAATCACATATGCATATGTTAATGGAAAATGCCACCACCGGTTTACTAACAAGGGCTCTACATGAATCACATACGTATATGTTAAATACTCATAATCAGATAATAATTCATCTTTTAATATTTATAACGAGATTATAAAATTAAATTAATTAACATACCCCATCGATTCCACCTCACTCGCAAACTCCAAATTTCTCTCTATTATTTACACTCTTTCCTCTCTCTCAAGCAATTTCATCCATCTTCTCCGTCTCTCTCTCATCTCCCTCCCCTTCTCCATTCTCCCTTTGTGGGTACGTAGCCGCTTGCCACCCCACGAGAAGAGGCTAGTTTTTTTTTTTTTTTTGAAAAAGAGCACTGTTTTAATTAGTAATTTTTTGAAGAATACGTGGTTAAAAAATAGGGAAATTTTTTGAATTTACATGTAAAATATTTTATGGTGTGAACATGTTAAAAATGAGTATGTAGAAAAAAGATTTGACAGAATATGGGACAAACCGTAGCTTACTTTTTAATTACACATTTTTTTTAAAATAAGGTACTGTTCAAAAACTCAATCTTTATAAAAAAAAATGGTTATCAAACACGGACAGAGTTTTAGAAAAAAATTGAGCTCAAACTACTACAACAAAAAATCCTACGACAACGTTCAAAAAATATTGCCGTAAACATTTTGCAACGTTTGCACATGTGTTGCAAATCGAAATGTTTCCGTTAGGGCGGGACAAAAATCCCGAACCGAATCGAACCCAACCGAATTAAGCGGTTCTTCATAACTTAAATACCTGAACGAGTATCTAAATCGAGATTTGATGAGTTTTGGGTCGGTTCTAGACCAAGAACTGAAGAACCAAATTTAAATAATTTTTTAAATTTTTTATATTGAATTAATTAAATTATTTTAATTTTTCTAAACAAATTAGCAAAATAATTAAACAAACCAGTCAAGTTCCTAGCTCAACACAACCCAATTTCTAAATTCAAATTTTAATTTTAATTTTTTAGTCTAATTATTATTTTTTGTTAGCCCAACATTTGGACCCTATCCTTCCCATTTTCATTCCAATTTCATTTGATAAGCAGTACATCCACTCATGTATAAACTCAAATCATTTGACGATTTTAAAACCTACATCTCCATTCCCAAATCAATTTTGATATGGATCATCGATATTTTAATATTAACATCTACTTTTTGGTATTTGTATATATTGAATTAATCTTATTGGACAACTTTTTATTTATATATTTTTAAATTAGGCTACGTTAGTTTGTAAAAGTTACAAATGAAATGTCATTAATTGTAATTATACAGTATTGCTGTAAATATTAAAAAAATTAATTATGGTACGGAATTGAACAGAACAGAATCGAANATAATTTTTTTAATTTTTTATATTGAATTAATTAAATTATTTTAATTTTTTCTAAACAAATTAACAAATTAATTAAACAAACCAGCCAAAATCGATGTTTCAATATTAGTATCTATTTTTTGGTATTTGTATACATTAAATTAATCTTATTGGACAACTTTTTATTTATATATTTTTAAATTAGGCTACGTTAGTTTGTAAAAGTTACAAATGAAATGTCATTAATTGTAATTATACAGTATTGCTGTAAATATTAAAAAAATTAATTATGGTACGGAATTGAACAGAACAGAATCGAACCGAACATAACATAACAAAATCGAACCGAATTCGAACGGTTTCATAATTATAATTGGACCCGACAGTTCCATCTATTAAATACCCGAAATTTTTGGATCGATTTGATTTTCTTCAGAACCGAACCGAACCGACCCAACCCATGTCCAGGCCAAGTTGCCGTATAATAGAAAGATACCTAGTTACGGTTTCTTCTCCTAGTTAGATTCCATATTAAGCCCTGTTAACTCCCTTTAAAAAAATAACTTATTTCTCATGCTTTTTTTAACTACTCATTCACACGATAAAATATATTCCATGTAAATCAAGAAAATTTTCCCATTCTTAACAAGAAGAATTCAAAAAATCACTATTCAAAATATTATTTTTACAAAAATAATGACCATCAAATATCGGTCAAGTAAAAAATTAACTAACTAAAATTTATAGATAAATTTTTTTTTCAGTATCTAAAGTTATTTTTTTTATGCAATCAAACATCTTTTTGCCTCACTCTTCTATGTGAAAGCACAAAATGTTGCGACACCGATGACTGAACTATACTTTGCGATCATATGTCAAATTTTTCATAATTTCGCAAAAGCATATTCCTGTTGCAGTTTATGGATCAACATGAAACAATTATCAAGATGTACCGAAAAAAAGTGTTGGCAAATTCAGAAGAAGCGTGACAATTCGTACCAAGATTCTTATCATTTTTCAAAGAGCATTATTGATTTTCACGTTGTGATTCAACTATTGCAATTCTGTAACCATCATAAACAAATTTGAAATTCGTTTTGTCTCATCTATAATATACAGATTTACGTGAAAAAAACTTTAAAATCGATGAAAAACTACACGTTGTAAAAGAGATTTTATTGCATGAGAACTGAGTAATTCTCTCTCACACACTCCCGAACCCACAAGTTAACTCAATAACCTACATACCAATCTATATATCACTTATAAAGGATCACCAAACAAGATAACTCATACATATGCCATAAATCGGAATAAATAAAACAATTAGTGAAGACGGGAATAGATTTTAATTTTTATTTAATGCGAAATTCTAAACAATTCCATCAAAAGTTATATACGTTCACTGATTCACATTTAAAAAACCGATAAAATCAGATATGAATAATTTTTGAAAAACATTTACACACTACTATAGTCGAAAGAATTCGAACACACAATCTATCTCATCTCAAAGGGGTTCTTCCTTTATTCTTGAAACAAATGTAAAAGTAATTTCGAAATCTTTGCAAGAATTAGAACAAAAATAAGCCAAACTTTCTATATAGAACCGTTTATATTTCTTGAAATAGTTAAGGGCCAGTTTGTGCCGGATTTTAATCTAAGTCAAAGTCAAACAATCAATATCAACCACACATTTCAAGAAATTTTATCACAATCCATTTAAAATATGATTTTAATCTACACCAAACATACTCTAAAAAAAGCAGCTTCGGGATCTTTAGTCTTTAGAAAAATTAGAATACAAAAAGACATACATTCTCTATAATACCATTTATATATATATATATATATATATATAGGGTTTGTATTTGTTAAAATTTCATGCTTTTGCATTTAAAGATTTTCGATTTTCATTTACAATACTTGATTATGATAGGTTACGAAAAAGTCTTATAGAAAAAATCCAAAAGGTACTAATATTCATTGCACAGGTATAAAGTAGTTTCGCAATAATGCGTGACTAAGCTTGTAGCTTGTCAATCATTAATATCTTTAATTTTTAATTTTCTTGTACATGTGATATATATGAGGAGAAATCTCCCTATCTAGACGTGAAACAAATTAAAAGTTCATTTTATTTTAATCATCAAATTCTAATTTATTTCAACTTAATTTCCAAATTTATATTTTTGGATAATTGGTGGACAACATCCTTATTGTTTGTCTGTTTTGTTTAAATTGTCTCTATCATTTTAATTTTTGGATTCGAAACCTCGAATGGATCAAACGAAACATTCTCATCGACAAATTCCCTCAGTTAAAGCCTTGTGTACTACTGAATTTGCCTTTCTCTTTAAATAAATAAAAATAAAGAAATAAAGAAATCATTACAATTAGCATGATTGTTATCCCTACACCAAAACACAAACCATGTTATCTAAATCTTATCGAGCTTAGCATCCTTGACGTAGTTGTCAACGTTGAGCATAAAAGCTAGAATGTTACAAAATCGTGTTTTTTAAGAAGGGGGAAGATGGGGCATCCGACGTATATTCGCTAAAAGAGTGAAAAATCATAGACACAAAGTAAAAATGCATATGTTTCTCTACAAATGCCTGTCCTTTTTTGTTTTTTTTTTATATAAAGAAAAGCTAACCTCTCAATTTATTTATTTATTTATTCAATTTTATCTAAACATCTAAAGTCGATTAGTTGTAANTTATATAAAGAAAAGCTAACCTCTCAATTTATTTATTTATTTATTCAATTTTATCTAAACATCTAAAGTCGATTAGTTGTAAAATTTTCCATAAAAGCTTTACAAACAATATATTATCTTTAAAAAGAAATCCATAGGCTGACTAATAATAAATGTATACAATTCAAATTTAATCTAAGGTGACAAAAACAAGTAAAATTATCAAATGGGGACAGACCATCTCAACAAATTATTAAATAATTAATTTACTGCATTAGTCAATGCCAATTTGGAAGACACAACAATTAGTAAATATAATGAGAATCACATGGTTCCCAGTTGCAACTGCCACGCTTCACTTTCAGACATTATTTATTTCTTTCTTAAATTTAATGTTTGCTCTTTTTAGAAAATAATAATTGCCAAGGGTCCGTGTTAGGTGAAAACAATTATAAATGTTCCCACCGACCTTATCCTCACGGCAATCAACATATTGAAAAGAAGAAACGAAAGGTCAAAAAAAAAAATCCATTTGATAAAAGTCGTATGGAAAAGTGAGGGAAAAAAAAAGTTGATTTATCAAATCGAAATGTCACACCATCAGAGAAAACGATGAATAGAAAATGAAGAACATATCTTGTCATAATGTACACTCGACTAAATTATGTCGGTAATGACAATTGACTGATTAATAATTTATTATTTAAAAAATCAATCAGATAATTAATTATAATTTGATCATGACAGGTTTTTTTTGGAAGTTTTATGCATTCAAAAAATACTTTCATATTTGTCTATATTTGATTGCCAAGACTGGATCGATGAAGAATATTCGATAATTATGAACGTTTATAAACTATATAAAAAGAATTATACATTGTCCATTAGTTCATAAAGTTTAAGAAAAATCTTCAATCTTGATTTAAATATTTAAAATTACTATAGCATATTAGATTCGGATAAGAAATTTTCGTAACAGATCGATTGGATGGACATCAAGTGGTTGATATTATCTCTCCAGGCCTAGAACTTTTTTTTTTTTTTCATACCTAGATGTCCACCTTCGGCGATTAATCTTGTGATCTACGTCTGACCCCTCGAGACACAGACCAGGTAAATCGAGATGTGCCCCAAACTGGCTATGGTCCAGAGCCTCCACTGATTTGTTAAAGTGTCGAGCGAGTCAACACATGTTGCACCTTACTTTCCAGGAGAACTCCCACCTTCCAAGATAAATCTTGTCTTTTAAAATATAGTCTGCCTTCTAAGAGTCCCACGAATCGAACCCGCAGCCTCTGAACTGTCAGCATATAAGAGCCAATTCCTTTGCCAGTTGGGATGTGCTCCGGGGGCAGGCATAGAACTTTAATGGATAGTGCAATAGCGATAAGTGCAAAAAAAAAAAAAATGTTTACTTCCATAATCTTATCGGTTGAGATTTTTTCCCCCTCTGAAAGGTACATGAGCAAAACGATTAATATTTTGGAGGTGTGTAAGTATCTCGTGCAAGTCAATGTATGATGACAAGGAATAAGCTTAGGATGCTTGAAGTGTAATTATTGAACTTTTTATCTCACTCAACATCTCCTAATGGAGTAAATTAGGTATTTATTTTCTGTACTATATGTGTTTAATATAGGTTTTTTTTTTTTTTTTCCCCTTACTATTTATATGGTTTTTCATTGTAATTGTGACGATGATTGAGTAAAAATTAAGTTGGCGGCTGCCTCGTTTTTCTTCCCTCCCCTGTTTCACGGTTTCCTCCCTGCTTTCATTCTTCTTCTTCTTCTTCCT
>CAIGRL010263168.1:0-20671 GCA_903798325.1 Fraxinus xanthoxyloides | reverse complement strand
GTTATGTTTGGGAGCAATGGTTATGTTTCCATTGGCATGTGGCTAATCTTGGTGACTGCTGATCAATGTGGGTACCTCAAGAATATCATGCTTTCTCGTGTTTGTAGTTTAAATTATTTTGTGCATGTCTTGCTAACCAAATATTGTCACTAGTTGTAGACGCAATTATAACAGTTGTCGAAATCTATCATTTCTTTTGAGACTAACCGTCCATGACTATCCATATTCTCAATAAGGTAATTTCATGAAATCGATTTTTACTAGAAAACCCTCTTCAAGACGTCTCATTTGCAACGATGGTCATTCTTAGAAGGATGCTTGTTTGGTTCCAATTGTCACATATCATGTTATAAAGTGAGTGTGTCCAAGTGATTATATGTCTACAAGCTAAGCCTTAATTTAGTGATGTGAGACACATTTTGAATCATTACATTCGAGAAAAAGGAATCTAGTTAAATATAACATGTGTGTCACACATTAATTTGTTAATCTTTATTCAGTTTATAGGTTTAGATGTAGGCTTCAATAGAAAAAGAATGATATGGCCCGTGTTTGGTACACATTAAAATTTTCATTTTGATTTTTCTACTCATTTTCAACCACACATTTTTCAATAAAATAATATTTTTCATCTCATCAATATTTTTTCCTTCTTTTTTAACCACACATTCTCCATCAATTTACTATTCCAGAATATATTCTTCCAAAATAATGTGGCTGATCAAACACACCCATAATGTTAATACAATCTACTTTAATTTCTTGTCTTACAAGAGTGTGTAAATGTAGCTATAGTATGCATCTCAATAATGTTGCTTAAACATATTGCTAGCTAATATATGTATTATTAATTGGCAAAGATTCAATTTGCTAATTGTTCACCATAAAAACCCACTAAGCTGTATGAGAATCAATTATTCAGCTAGTTTTGTTTTCTTTTACACCTGCAAATACAACTACAGTAACTGAGAATGGCATACTTTCTCACAAAAGCAGCCCTAACTTTAACAAAGTTTATATATAATTAAACTTGTTCCCTCTTTTATAACTAATAATTTTTAGATGAACTCAATATATTATCAAAGGACGTCACCGTCCGTTTTTCAAATTGGTGAACGAGCTTGCATTTAAAGGAGCGTGTTGAAGATCAAATTTGTACTTGGTTCGATAATGTAAAAAAGTATTTGTTGCACACCAATTATTGATCTTGATAAAAATGGATCATCAACCACCATAGGCAACAATCTAAACTGCCCATTTTAATTCTTTTATACATAAAGAACCAATAATGTGTACTTCCTTTTCAAAGCACGCCATTGCCAACTTGACACCCTAGCTTGACTATTGAATACATCTTACAGAACAATATTGTCCAATCGAGGCTACGTTGGAAACATGCCCTCTCATGCAAGAAACTACCTAAATATAGCAGCCCGTGCCGTGTTAATTATTTGTGCCTTTCTAACTCAATTATTCATATGAAATGTGAAATCTCTGATAGATTGATTTATCCAAAAATCCCATATGGATAAAAGTAAAACTGGATGAAGATTTAATTATTTAACCATCTTTTCACACCTTTCCTTTTTGACTCAGCATGGGGACGCATGCAGTTAATAGAAAAGATAAATCATTCCATGTATATATATTTATATGGGTCCATATATTAATTACTTCATGAGTCTCATGATGAAAATCATACATAAAATAATAAAAAATAATAATTATGAAGCTATGATCTTATCTCTATAGTATTTATAGTTGCAGAGGAGTCTGGCGTTGACCGTTGTTCTTGAATTAAGAATACATGCCCGACCTTGTGACCATGGTTTATCGGTTAAAGAAAGCAGAAAGGATTTGTTCCTGGGAGAACTTCAAAGGTTTGTAATAAATGTTAGCTACAGTATTTTGTAGGTATTATCATGGAAATGATTCATAATCAAACAAATGTATCATGGGACCTACTTTGACTTGATCAAATGAGTCTTTTTTATCAAAACCAAACTCAACACCACCATAGGTTTGCCCGAGGCCGCTCCTACGCGGGTTGATTAGGGAGATGCTATTTGGAGATATAATCATGGCATGATTGAAAGGGTATTTTCCATTGGATGAAAATACTACCCGTAGCAAACAATCAAATAAAAGACTTGATGACCTAACGTGCAAGGCTACATCCTAGGTCATGAGACTTGCTGCAATTGAGCTCTCCATCAATCAAATCTCTTCAAAACGAACGGTGGCACAACGGCTTAGGTCGAACACTTTATTTTGACATGATTAAGACGACAAGCTCTTTTTTTATGACCCATATATATGAATGAAGGTCCGGTAAGAAGTGGCAAATTGAGTGAGTTCTCTGTAACATCACTATACATCCTTGTTTTATCTAATTTTCAGTTGTTTTTAAGCAATATAACACATTTTCTATTCAATTCTCGTAAGTTGATGAAAAGGTATCACATTATTTTTTCATTAGCAACATTGATTCAATTTTAAATTTTAACATGTCCTCTATTATTAAAGATGTGATAGTTCACTTCTATTTCGGGGTGTGTTTGAGTCCATTATTTTGAAAAAAAAAAAATGTATTCTGGAATAGTAGATTGATAGAGAATGTGTGATCGAAAAAAAAAAAAGTTATTGATGAGATGAAAATATTATTTTATTAAACAATGTGTGGTTGAAAATGAGTAGAAGAATGGAAATGAAAATTTGTGTACCAAATCATTTTGAAGTATCTTATTTTAGAAGCTTAAAATATTAAAAGAGAGATGCACATGTATAATATATTTACTTTAGAGATTGCATACAATGAAATGAGAGATCGCGTATCTATTTGTGTATAATATTTATATTTTTAAAATATCTTATACTATATTGTATCTTAATCGAATACCGTGTGTGGGTGTATATACACAATTATATAATCATATTCTCACACAAATTGTGAGTATATTTATTGAACTTAGAAACTTTATGTGCAATTGGAAGAACCCAAAAAAGTACCACTTCTAGAGTTCTACTTCTCAGTATATTGCTGTGACTGAGATTAAGGATGCCTGTTCTTATTCAAATTTTATAAATAAATTGCTCTTGTACATGAAAGGTTACATAACATGATTTGGGGGGAAAATGATGGGATCAAAAAATTGATTATGTTTTAAATTGATAAATGATAGAATGACATGTGATATTATATAATTCTTGATGTACATGTAGCAAGATCTATTACTGATATAGGGTGTTGAGAGAGAGAAAAATGAAAACTTTTATGAATTAGATAACGTTGTTAAATTACAAATTTCTCCTCGTACACGCTTAATTACAAAAGTTGTACAAGGAACCTGATGCCAAGAGAGAAGATTTTCTTCTTACCTCTTTTCCCTTTTCTTTTTTTCCCCATCATTTTCACTTTAAACATGAAAATACTTAATATTTTCTTAATTATGGACCTAAAATACATATATGCATCTTGATCGTAATAACTAGCCGATCTCAGTTTGGTAGAGACATTTTTATCTCTTCAAGTCGTTTCCTTCTCATTCTAAAATGTCGTCTTAGAGACAATCTCTTCGAGTCCACTAATCGACGAAGGAATGCCATCACCTACAACATAATTGTTAAATCTACGATTAGATAATTGAATATTTAAGCCATAATAGTATTAGTAAAATGGTCCTAATTACCTCAGAAGGTTCCTGCAAAGAATAAGATGCATTGGTGTCTTTTGGTATCTTTGAAACAAGAATCCCAAACCCTTGACCTCTTTTTCTTAGAACCTGATTTAAGCAACCATAAATTATGAAATTAAATAAGGAAAATTATGAATACTAACCTAAATCTAATAAATTTAGGACTATTTCTTTACACACGTACATATTTCTTGGAATACGGAAATGTACTGGTAACAATAATTGTACATTTCGAAGCTTCAAATACCTTAAAAGCATCTTCATCGGTGCGATCATCTCCAATGTAAATAGGAAATACATCGGTACAATTTGCATATCCTATAGAGGAAAGCACATCCATGTTAAGGATTGTATGAAGTAGTTAAAAGCTTTTCTTTATTGAACAATTCCGACAACTAAAAATAAAAAGGTAACTCACCAAGTGATTCTAAAAGAAATTCAAGGGCTTTGCCTTTGTCCCATTTAATAGTAGGACGAATTTCTAAGACCTGCATTTTTTAACAAAAATTTATATTTTAGTAACCCCAAAAAACAAAAAACACTGTACAGCATGCAGGTATTACAAACTGAAAAAAAAATAATAATAAATAAAGTGAAGAATCTTTGTCACACCTTTCTTCCTTGGGTTAATCGAAGCTTTGGATACTCCTTTAAAACTGTTCTAACTTGCTGTGCTAGTTCAGTCCATTTCTGTAAATAAATTATTCAATACTTTCTTAGTTAATTAAGATTCAGTAGCATATACTATAGAAAGAAAGAAAAAAAAAATATATGTAAATATTATTTAAAGAAGCCACTTAACCATATCAAGAAAAGTGAAACAAGGTCCCATATTATTATCATGGGAGGAGAAAATAATTAACAACGTGGGTCTAATTATAATTAATGCTCTACCTTTTCATCAACACAGCGAAAATGCACTGAGACGCAGAATTTGTTGTTCTCCACCTTAGCACCTGGAGTCGATTTTGTTACCTCCAATAGTGTTTTGTAAACCTGTGTTTTCAAGTTAAAAACATTGGATTTTAGTTTACTGACACTAAAATCATTACTTCAAACAAAAAAAAATACTGACCTCATCAACCATGGGAAGGAATTCACTGGCTGGTTGGCAAAGAAGAGATTGTGCACCCTGAGTATTTCAAAAATTGTTAAGAAAAATTATTTGAGGTAAAAAAAAAAAATGGAAGAAAATAGAGAGAAAGTACAGGCACAGGAAGCATACTTTCTGGTATTTGGAACCTTTTGATGGGCCTTTTATGTCCATGCCATGGCTTCCGGCATAGTATAACTCTGCCAAGCGTACAAAACTATACACCTATATATTTAAACAACAAAAACATTAATTAAGTGCAAAACACACACAAAAGTTGCTGAAAGATACAATCCAATTGTTTCAAGAATGTACCTTGTCTCTGCATCTCCCACTTACTATAGCAGTGGGAAAATATCTAGCTAGTTCTCTCACTGTTGCTCTCATCTGTATACACAAATTATACATACAATTAATATATGCATATATATAAACTAATTTTGTATGTGTGTGTGTGTGTGTTTTATAAGGAAGGGAACTAACCGCATCGGACATGAAGGCTCTATCAGGGTCATCCACTATGGGGGATAATGTGCCGTCATAATCTAAGAACATAACGATTTGCTTTCCTTTTGATGCATTTGTTATTTCCTCAAACATGTCCAGAGCTGATGGATGGTGTACCTGTTTCACCACAAATTTCCCACGCGGTTAGGATACTGTACTGACACGTGTATACGTGTTTTATACACGTATATAATTTTGTATACACATACATCATACATGTATGTATGTATGAATGTATGTATGTATAAAACAGTTCATTTTTTCATAAATACGGGGCTTACAATCCAAGAGTTTAAATCTTCAGAAAGAGCTGAGGACTTGATATGAGTGGGTGAAGAAGCTCTCATTGAATCAACCCAAGAGTTGATTCTGGCACCGCAATTAATATCAAGATTCTGAAGCTTTTTCTTTGAAATGGTAATATAATTTCCCGGCACTGCCGGAGGCTTTTGGGCCACCGGCGGGAAGAGGGAGGAGTTGGAGACCGCCACCGTTATGGCCGTATCTGAAACCATCACATTTTGGTTCGTCATCTTCTCTTCTTTCTTAAGGTGTTGGTGAAGAAACAGAGGTGAAAAGCAGAGAGCTCTGTGGAGAATGGGACTGAATTGGAAGTCTTTTGGATGCAGAAAGAATGAAGAAACTCAAATTGGTTCACTCACAAAAACAAAGATTTGAAGAGGAAAGAGAGAATTGTGTGTAAGAAAGATTTGAAGCCAATCGCTTTATAGTTGAGACCAGACACAAACGGACGAAACAAACCCCGCACCCCACCACCCACAAGCAGTCTTGCAGGGACCCATACTCTTGAAAGAGAAGAGGGCGTGTGGGCCTACCGTTTCAATATCCTCAAGAGGGTCCCACCTCTAAACGGGGTCCCCACCCTCCACCGTGTTGATAATTGGTATCTACCTGCCGTCTTTGTTCGCCGTCAACATAACAGCCACAGCCACCACCACGGTGCCAGCTGGGTACCAACCACCAGTGGTGTGGGCTCATACGGGTGGGGATAGAATTTTGATTTCCTAAAATAGATTCAAAACCACAATTCACAAGGGAAACACTCTTTTGGAAATCCCCTTTAAAATTAAAAGTCCCCCTGTATCATGTATAGGGCAGTAAAACTAACGGCATATGCGAAACCAGCAGCCCTTGTCGTACTTTTTCCACAACAAAATATTTTGGGTCAAAATTGTATAATTTGGTATACATTATTTTATGTGGTAGCACATGAACGGGCCATATTATTTGGTGCCAATTATGATCCCAAGCCATGCTTTTTGCTACTAAAGACAATATCAAATTATAATAAAAACTTCTCTATTATTAGAGTACTTAACA
Source organism: Fraxinus xanthoxyloides (assembly GCA_903798325.1). NCBI lineage: Eukaryota > Viridiplantae > Streptophyta > Magnoliopsida > Lamiales > Oleaceae > Fraxinus > Fraxinus xanthoxyloides. Next base: position 14,035 of record CAIGRL010263168.1, on the reverse strand, counting down.
AGATAATGAACTCAGACCGAAAACGAGAAGAAATCAATATTTAAATTATATGTCATTACTAGGAAATTAATTTCCTAATTCTCTTCTTCTTTATTGGTTGACAAACATATATATACACTAGACAAATCAAATTGACCCAAATCAATTCGAGTCGATTCACATGGATTTATTCATCTTGTCAGTTAGATTATTAAATTGAATCAAAACATGATCAGTGCATAATAATAACATTCTCATGTTAAGGGAAGAAAATATAAATTCAAATTGTGTTAAGTGTCGTCAACTTGATAATCAATGACAAATTCGTTTTTTGGTCTTGTGAGATACTTTATACCAAGCATATTTATAAACGAGTATCAATGTATGTATGTATGTATGTATGTATCATATAAAGTGGTTATTCCTTGTTTGGAAGGAATAGAGAAGAAATTATTTATCACTAAAAAAAAGACTATAATGACCAATTTCCTGACTTAATCATTGTTATGTTATACAGAATTCGTCATTGCTTACTTCATCCAAGTCAAGGTCATTGAACCCATAAAAGAAGGTCTCGGGTAATAGACTAATAGTTGTACCTCAAGTGATATTTTTATTTCTTTCTTTTGTTTTGTTTTATATTAACTTCGACTACAACTAGAAATTCCAAACGATATTCAATTTTTGTTGACCTTTTAAAACATAGCACGAATCAATGTTGAATTTGTATTTAAGATATTTTATATCTTCACTTAGTGTCCAACAAATTTGTTTGTGTACCGCTGAAGTCATTATCAGGAATGTTTTGTACGAAAATAACGATTAAACAACAGTAAAAAAGAGAAGAATTTTATATTATACATGTAGATATTGTATATGTTGAAAAATAGTTAGAACCAACTTCTTGATTTTGGAAAGTTAATGTAGATTTCATGTTTTCCTTCACTATAACATCGTATTAGTATATTCACATGCTCAAAATGTTGTTGTTGTTTTTTCTTCTTTTTTTTTGCCTTACAACAAAAATTGAATTTCATAGTGCACCCAATTTAAGTTGAAAAGTGTTGAAAGGAATTCTATAGAAGCTTGTCTAATATAGGAAAGATAATAAGGCAATTACTTGTTTAAATATGTCTACATATTTTGAAAATATAATCATGTGTAAAATAAATATTTTCTTTTATGCGTGCAGAAGGTGCAAATCACAAATTGGATAAGCACCTTATGTCATTGAAATCATGCGCTAGAGTAACCCGTTTTAAGGGTATTGTGTATTACACATCCAATATATTATTTTATTAAATACTAATTATTTGGAAATTGGCTGCAAAATCCATAAAACAAATGTTATAAATGTTTAATGTCGAGATGGGGGCGTAATTCCAATAATAATTTATTTCTCTTCACAAAAGAGAATGACATTTTCAAAAGACATATTTACTATATATAGGGAAACCAAGGGGTTTTCAACCTGTTCAATTATTTTTTTCTTTCTTTAATTCTTTATTGAATTTCTCATTAAATTAATAATTACAATTACTTTTATATCCGAATTCTCTGCTTTTCACCTAGAATACATGACAGCCACTTGAAATGAATTGGGCCCAACGTTAGTCATCGAAAAATCTCGTTGAATGTAGAATAAGACAACAATTTGACCAGTTAAAATCATTTTCCTCTTACGAAAAAACACTTGTCAACAGTTCCACACGTTTGTCTGAAGAGTTGTTTGGCCTCCATTATTTCATATTTTAACGAGAAAGTAATTTTTTTAGATAATGTGTGATTAAAAAAAATTAGTTTTACGTGTAATATTATTTTATTGAAAATCTGTAATAAATAAGAATAGAGAAAAAAATGAATTTTAATTTAGACCCTGTTTGGTTTGAATTAAAATTTCAAGTCAAAATCATTAATTTTAACCACACATTTAATGGAATCCACAATTTTTTAATCGTATATTTTATCATTTTTTTTTATCAAAATTTACTGAAAAATTAATTTTAATCTCTGTCAAACATGGGCTAAACCAGGCACCTGGATATTGATTCGTTGACTGTTATGTTCATTAATTCGGTTCGGTAAATAACGTTAAAATAAATTTTTAAAAAATTAATATTAAGTAATAAAAAAATGCCACGTGAAATCGAATGCAGTTTTGGTTAGGTAAGTCAAAATGAGAAAAGTGGGACTTGGTGAGTCAGAGATAATATGGTACATTTCGTCTTTATTTTCATGGTTCTCTGCCCCTTTCCCACCACATTCAATTCAGCTGTTTGCTTTTGCTCCCAACCCTTCAATTAATACGTATACAAAATTGTGTACGCAAGGTATTTCGTGCTATACTATTCCTGTACGTATTATTCATGTACATACATNATGTTCATAAATTCGGTTCGGTAAATAACGTTAAAATAAATTTTTAAAAAATTAATATTAAGTAATAAAAAAAATGCCACGTGAAATCGAATGCAGTTTTGGTTAGGTAAGTCAAAATGAGAAAAGTGGGACTTGGTGAGTCAGATATAATATGGTACATTTCGTCTTTATTTTCATGGTTCTCTGCCCCTTTCCCACCACATTCAATTCAGCTGTTTGCTTTTGCTCCCAACCCTTCAATTAATACGTATACAAAATTGTGTACGCGAGGTATTTCGTGCTATACTATTCCTGTACGTATTATTCATGTACATACATATTCTAGTACATAGTGACGTCCCCTTAAGATCACTTGCTAAGTATCGACTTATGACAAATTTTTTACAATCATCTTTTAGAATCCAAACAACTGTCACGCATTTATGAAATTTCACTTGCCAGTATCGAAAGTAAATATAATTTGCAAGAACAAGTGTTTCTATCTATTATGTTAATTTTTAGGCAAAATAATTTAATGTAGTAAAAAAAAATTGTACTTCGATTGGTTTCATTTTTTAAACTTAGTAGAATATGAATGGAAAGATTCTTGAAGCTGCGAAAGTAATAATAAAATCAGGAGAATAATCAAACAGAACCTTTGAAGTGATTTTGCATACCTAATTAATTATTCCCAAAACGAATAAGAATAATCAAACGGAACCTTTGAAAAGATCTTGTAACTATGCAGAAATAATTAGACAAACTAAATTCTGTATTAAACCCATAAATTGAGATCGATTTTATTTCTCACGCCAAACAATTTTCGTAAATAAACAAAATAAAATTTGAACTTCTAGATACTTTTAACTATCGATTTACTGCTATCGTTGCCCTTTGGACAGGCGCCAAATTTGAACTTCTCGATCCTTTTAACTGCTCTTGATGCCAAACTCACTTTTACAAATATTCATTCTGCCACAATTATATAGGCTTGTTTCGTTTTTCACTCGAATTAAGAAAGTTTCTTTAATGTCATTTGAAAATTAATTTTTATCAAAATCTATCATAATTTATCCCTATTTAATTTCAGTATGTAAAACTAAATTATTGTTGTAATTAATAAAGAATTTAAAGAAGAAGAAAAATGGGAGCTATTCCATGTTTCCAAGCGTTGGAACTGTGTGTATTTTGATGATTTCAAGAAATTGACATATGAAGTGAGGAAAATTTAATGAGGGTGGATTGATAAATGAACATAACAAAATATTCTATATTAGAAAATTTGTATATATATATATTTGTGATAAGAGAAAAAAGAAATTCGGTCTATATAATTGGGACGGAGAGGGAGTAAGTGTTTTGGTACCATAATTATTCTCACCGCAGAAAGTAAGAGATTCTTTTGGAATTCTCCACATGCTTCTGCGAACCATAGTTTTTTTTATCCATCTTGGTATTTTAATAAAAACTTTAATGGGACTTGAGATCTTCATGTGTACTTTAATGGTCAAAACAGGAGGCAAATAAATACAGATCTTTTGCAAAACGAAGTGCTGAATGGCTGAAAAATAAAAGTTACTTTTGAGATTAAATTATTCATAGTTTTCTAAAAGTACTTTGTCTGATTAAAATGACTTTTAGAAGAAAATTAACGTAAAGTAATTTTCTCGAGAAACTCTTCTCCAAAACGCAAAAATCCCGAAACTAAAGTATAAATAATTAGTTGATCCCAAAGTGATTCCGTTTTTCAAGCCTAAATCATAGGTTTTAGACTAATTATATAATTAGGGTTTACCAATGGAATGCATTCCACATTAGTTGTATTTCCTAAGTGAATCATTCATAGTATAATTGAGCACCATTTAATATTAATTATTATATTTTTTTATAATTGAGGATTTTGATTTAAAAGGGAAGATTGTCAAACGTCATCTTTGGGATATCATTCTTGATGCTCCATTTTCATTCATTGAACCAAACAATTTGTTTGAGGAATATAATAATTAAAGATGTCAATTAATTGAGAGAAAAAAAAAAAGTACAACAAATTTTGAAAAAAGTTTGATACCCTTGCAAGTGTCATCCTAATGGTGAAGCTTCCTCATAAAAACTTTTCCATCACTCTATGCTTGAAATGTGTTATTGACAAGACTAGACATTTAACCCTAATTATCATTTATTTCGGGTAAAACTGTAAAAACGAATTTATGGCGTTTTCGGTCATACTTAAAATCCAACTAAAATTGAAAATATAGTCGTTATTGGATCTCACTCGTCTAATAAAAGTCAACAATAATGACTAATTTTTTTAATTTTAATCTCTACCGAACACACCTTTAAAGGGTATTTGATGAAGATTAAAATTAGATTTTTAGTAGATTGTGATAGAAATTTTTGAAATATGTGATTGAAAAACTATAGGACCCATGAAAAATGTGATTAATATGACTATTTAACTTTAATTTAGATTAAAATATGATTTTAAACAAGACCTTAAACTTAACGTACTTTATAATATCTTAACTTTTCTAACTCGGAAATGTAGATATAAGATTGAATGACCCATTTTCAAATTAATCGAAAATGACTCGTGATATTCTTAACTTCCACTTTCAAGATTGATCTTTCGACCCACCTAAAATACTCAAAAAAGTATATATTCTTAATTTTAAATATAGCCCATATTTGATCTCAATTTTTAAAAAATATATTTTTCTCTCTTTAATTTTAAGCATACATTATTCATCAATTTATTATTTCAAATACAAACATGCCCGTGGTGTCTATAGTGTATAATAATTTTAATTTAAGTTTGGTAGTTAGGTGATTGCAGCGATTGCCGGCAGCCCGGCAAAAAAACATGTACGAAAATCAAGAACCTAGGACCTTAGGTGTAACGGACGATACGTGTCTTATTAAAAACGAGGCGTAGGGCTAACAAGTGTAACATAGCAACAATATTAGAGGAACAATAGGCACGCACGCTGTTGGGCTTCATGCCCGACACCACACGTGTGCTTTTCTGCTTTTTCTAACCCAAGTTAGTGAATGTGAATATATTTCACACGTGGCTTGTCTCCAGTGATTTCGAAGCCAATACGTGGGCCATGTCAAACCACCTCACTTTTTGGTCGGCTGAATCTCTAAAGAAATTATAATGAGAATAAACCATTTTTTCCTCCGCCGATTGATTTCGAATTGGGCTATTATTCCTCTTAATATATGGTCTACATTTGGTGAAAATTCAAATTTAAATTTAAATTTTGATTTAAATTAAAGTCAATAATTAATTTTAATCATATAATTTATGAAGATTCACAACCTTTCTACCACATATTTCATTAATTTTTATCAAAATATATTAAAAATCTAATTTTAAATCTCCACCGAACAGAAACAGTTAGTTTTTAGTATTAAAGTTGAAATAGATCAATTGAGCAATTTGGTCTATCTAAAATTTAAAATTGCTATCGAATTTTAAGATTTATGTTTTCAAACAAGATACCATTTTGCTATGTATATTACGATTGTAATTTCATGCCGCTTGAAAATGAAACAATAATGAATATATAAATAACAAATACCATGTTTGGTCCTTCATTTTTTTAAATTTATTTTTCATCAAACTCATTTTTAACAACTTGTTTATTCAAATTCATAATTTTTATTAACTGTTTAATCACGTGTTTCATCAACTTTTATTATGGGCTAAGTAACTGATCAGAGAGGACCTATATGGCCAAGTGTCCTTGTACTTTTAACATAAGAATTACGGGTTCCTTTCCCGTCTAATTGCAAATGTCTGGTTCACAAGTATCATAATTTGTTGACCGGATGTGACTTTTGATCTTTGTATCACATGGTGTGTTGATTAATCCATTACATTGGAATGTGTTTTTATTAGTGCAATGTATCCGGAATAAACGCACCCCATCGATGGGAAGGACTAGATTGAGTTTGATTCTGATACAACATGCTCATCAAAATGTATTAAATTTGTCGGGTTTCAAAGAAAATAAATTAAAAAGAAAAATTCGCCTTAATGCCCCTTGAACAAGGTTATTAACAGGGTGGGATGACAAGTGCTGCGTGGCGACACCTGTTAGAATTATTTATTTATTTTAAACTGTCCAATCATATGTCGACTCGTATCTTCTGTTTTTTAACATGTTATTGAAGTTGTTTGTGTAACATAATCCTATTAATTTTTTGCCGACGGGACTTTAATCATAAGAATTGACTTAAAAGTTCTCTCGCTAATGCCCGAGAAATTCAATTATTGTATAAATCACATAGTCCTAATTACTCACTTTCTTGGCACCTTCATCACTTGTCCTGTCTCGTTCGTACCATAAAACAACATAATAATATATAGTAGATTCAAAGTTCACGAGAAGTTTGACAATTGCAAACTTAGCGACCAAGAAACTAAGAAGTCGGTAATTCTTCCAAAGGTTAAGAAACAAACATTTGCATAGTTTTCTCTTTAAATACAGGCTGTTATCTGCTATATTTACATTCCCAATCAAATTTGACAATCCCTGAAGTACATTTGGCGGACAAGAACAAAAAATTTGGTTGCGCGTGCAACTAAGAAATAAATATTTATTTTGTTGGTCGGCCCACATATTGAAACGTGAGTTTGACTATGAATGGCCCACTTTGCACTGGACAATTTGATTTTTTTTTTTCTTTTCAAAGTCTTTTTGTGGTATGTAAGTTGGCAATTCTACCATATCAAATAATTATGATAATTTGAAGTCTTATCTAATAATCCATTATAATGATTATATAACGTGGTATTGATTGACAACTAACTGCCTGGCATTTTTGGACTACTCAGTTGTGGAATTCAACTAATTATTTCTGAATTTTCGAGGAAATTAACCAATTTTTCTGCACGTATATTTTCTAAAACACAAGTTTTTATTTTATTTTTTTAAATTTTTTGGTTATGTTTTTAAAAATCTTGTTTAATTTTTTAACAATTTATTTATTATTATTAATATATAAGGGTAAGAATATTATAGTTATCAACTTTTTAACGTCATATTAGATCAATTTTTAACCAAAAAAAACATCACATTGGATTATTCAGTTTTTCTCTCTATTAGGTTGAAAACTAACTGCATGGTACAGAATGAACGCAAACATTAATTTAAATTTTCTTTAAACATTAACAGATATATTTTGTTTACTGAAATTGCTTTCTTCAATTCCTCCCAACAATTTAGATATCTTTCATTATTTAAGCATAATAAATATGTTTATTTTATACAAAACTTATAAAACTCATGGAGTACACAAAGTCTACTTCAAGTGAGATAAATTATTTTCTTTTTTAAAAACATCACATTGGATTATGGGTGTTAATTTGACTTGCTGGCTTTAGTGACCCGTGGCTCGACTCGGGGAAAAGCCCGAATCGGCCCGTATCAGGGCTTGGTGGAACCGAGCTCGAGCCAATCCGTGTGGCTCGTCTATTTTTGACTTGTGACAAGTTGAGCCTTAAAAAAAATATAAATTATTTATAGCTAGTTTTACAAGCAGCTAATGTTGTACACATGTAGCTTGTTGCACATAGACAGCTAAAGAACCTAAACCATTTTTACTCGAGTCGAACCCTAATCTTAAGTGTCAACTCGCAAGTCAATTCGACTAATTAGCATCCCTACATTGGATCACTATCTTAAAATTAGCTATAAATAAATAAAGATTGTGCTACATGTATATCACAACTTATAGATTTATTTATCAACGGATGATATGTTGAGATTTGTTTGGATCAAAATCTCATAATCATCAATCTGATTAGATAAATTGTGATATATAACAAGCATTTCTCAATAAATAAATAAATAATTGTTTTCTAGATTTATTTCATGAACCGAATTAATATTTAATTACATAGCTTCTCAATTTAAAAAAAAAAATCACAACTCGATTGCTATTTGTTTTAACTAGAAAAGTAACAAAAAAGTTGAATGTTTCATTTTGATAATCAATTCTCAAACCCATCAACAAAAATTGAATTTTTTATTTTGAATAATCAATCCTCGAAGCCATCAATTAGTGCTCATTGAAGTGTTCTTTTTTTCGAAATTAGAAAAAGTGTCACCAATGGCGACCTTTGATTAAAGTAAGTTATGATGAATAAAGAATCTCTATAGCAAAAAAATGTGACAAGTAACCAACATAACTACCACTCCAAGGATACCTTGAAACTTTCGGTTTGATGTGGCCCTTAAGCGAGTGACATATGGCGCCAACGTTCGACACGGTGGTTGGTCCCCGCTACCACTCTTTAGGGTTCCACCACATAAACCTCAGCTTGGTTTATCAGATTTTGCACAATTATTTGGGTTTCAATCACCGATCAACTCAGCTATATTGTTCTCACTCCATAAACCTTGGCACCCACTTTTTTTTTATTCTTTCCTCTTTGTTTTTGGAATCCATTTTCTTGCTTTGTTAACAATTATTTCCCTTGTACAAAAGAAGAAGAAGCAGTCGAAATTGGCCAGAATACACACAAATAGTGGGTCCCACCGTGTATTAAAAAAAAGGAACGGGACCCACATGTGACTCTATTCTGGTGAATTTCTGTTGCTTCTTCTTCTGTACAAGAAGCACTACTGATTTGTTAAAACTGTTCGATTAGATGAGACTATTTAAAGTTTAAAATGATTTTTAAATATGTATTATTAAAAAATATAGGAAATGTTATAAAATTAAAGGAATAAAAGAAAAATATAAAGAAAAAATAGAGAGTCGAAATTTAATTGTGTATTTTATTGAGAAACAAATTCCTCATTTATGGGGTTCAAAATGAGAGTTGCAATTGGAATGAACTAAACTCTATGAACTAGATAAAACTTATTTATGCATGTTGATGAGACTACATAATTATCAATATTTATCTTATAATTTTACAACACTCGTACTTTGATGATTATTTGTACAATAACTATCTCTTTGAAAATTGTTTGGCAAAAATTCGGGGACAAAAATGCCAACAAATAAAAAAAGAGTACAAATAATTTGGAATAATAAACTATTACCTCGTTAAAACCTTGTCAAGAAAATTCAATAGGACAAAACTTGACAAAAGTTTTATTCCAGAGTTAGTGATTATGCAAACACTTGAATTATTTTTTCCTCTATTTTTTAGCTTTTAGATTTTGTCAACATATCATTCTGATGGAAAGACTTGTACATAACCATTAGAATACTTAGGTCTGATTCTAAGATTTGTATTCAATTGATTCATTTTTCAGGCAGGTATATTTAAAAATGAAAAAAATGTTATTTGTATTGTCATTATTTTAAAAAACTTTGACAAAACTTACTCTTCCATTCCTTAATATTACACATTGTCAATGATCTTCCCAACACTAAGTCATTAACATTTTGTAATACAAAATTTCATTAATTCTTAGCATTCAAGACACTAGCATAGCCTTCAAAATAATAAAATTCATGTATTGCACGGGGTCAAAAACTAGTATGTTGATAAGACTACATAACAATCAATTTATCTTAGGGTCCGTTTGATTGCAAATGTGGAAAGAAAATGTTTTATAGAAAATTGAATTGCAAAAAATTGTTTTATCGAAAATTTAATTAATTATGTTTGATTGGTATAATTTTCCACCTGAAACATTTTGAAAAGTTTTGTTCTGTTTGGCTCTTTTTTTTTATAGAAATTGTCTATAAAAGTGATTTTTTTTTTTTGTACCATTGAGTATATAATTTGTTTCAATTGTAAAAAAAATCACACAGAATACTATTCATTTGGCTTTGTTTTGCATGAAAATTGTTCATTAAAAGGGAAATTTTTTTACCATTGTTGGTAGAATTTTTTCCAATTGCCCAAAAAAAAAAGATGCCTAAGAACCTGAAAAATCAATTCCAACAAATGGTATTCGGTATGATAGGAAATAGGTGCAAAAGTTGGAAAATGGAAATTTCCGAGGAAAATTTTGCTATCAAATCACGGAAAATCATGGCTATCAAAAGGGGCTTATAGTTTTACAACAAGAAATGTCATGTATTCACATACAAAATTATTTGATTGAAAAAATATACATTTGAAAATGAGTTTGATAGCAAAATATTTTTAAATCAATTGTGTCAAATAAATGCTAAATATTTCAAAAGATACGATAGAAGCGTAGTGAAACAATATTAATGAACGCAAGTTTTAAATGAGTTATTGACCTTCTCCAACTAAAGTTGGACATAGTTCGATTCGGTTCTAAAGAGACCTTAACCGAACCCGAATTTTCGGGTATTTAGTAAGTGGAACATTTGATCCAAATTTAATTATGGTTCGATTCCATTCGATTCCCCATGTTTTATATTATAATTAATTTTTAAATATTTACAATAGCATTACATTAATTCAACCACTGACATGTTTAATCTTAACTTTTACAAAATAGCGTTGTCCAATTTAAATTTATACAAATAACAAGTTCTATAATGAGATTCATCTACAATTGATACAAATTACCAAAAAGTAAATAATAATATTAAAATATCTTCGATTTCATCTCATTAATTCCTTTGCTTCAAGCCTTCAAATCTACATAAAAATGAAAATATAAATTATAAGTTACAAAAATAAAATATTTTTAAATATTACTCGTACTTACCAATCATTTAAATTAATCATCAATTGCTTAACTCGTCACATTAATAAATTCAACAAGTTAAAATTTGAAAATGCACAATTAATAAACAAAAATCTTAATTTATTTATCTTCCACCAATTTAAAATGTCAAAATCTCCATCACTAGCATCTTCAATTTGATTAAGTTAGGTTTGCACTAAAAATTAGAAATAGGAAAATCAAATTTTGATTTGGGCTAAATTAAGTGGTTGACAAATGAAATAAGAAAATGATATGTTTGGCTTAATTAATTAGTTGGCAAATCTATTCAGGAAGAAAAAATTCAGGAAGAAAAAAATAATTTGATTTATTCAACATAAAAAAAAAATTAAAAATTAAGGAGATTCGATTCTTACTCGATTCTGGTCCCGTTTGTTTAAGTTTGACTCAATAGTTTTATCCAACCCTCTCTCCAACGCTCATTGTAAAACTCGAGTAGGTGAAAGCAAAATACATGAAACTATTAGAATTGAACCAAATCCAAACCAAATCAAACAGAAGCTTTCAATTCTTGTTTCGATTCGGTTCAACTACTATAAATGAAATCAAATGGTTTCATTTTAAAAAAAAACCATATATTTTTTATTCGGTTCCAATTCTAAGGGATTTGGAACCTAACCGAACTACACACAAATCTAAACTTTGAGATCGAACAACTAATATCTTCTATTTATTAAATTGGACTTTATGGTCGATTTACAACCCCTAATTTGTTGCATAAAGTCACCTTTGGAGTAATCTCATAGTTCCTACAAAATAGCAATAATGGGTTCAATCCATGCATTTTTGCTATAAGGGTTTTAATTTTTTTTTTTTATAGTTTTATTGAAGTTTATGTAGTTTTTACAAGATGTATGCTTTTGGACTCTGAAAGGTAAAGTAGTATAGACCTCCTATGCCACCCACAAAATATCTGAAATAAGATAAATAAAGAATTAGTTACAAACTTGCCACTGGAACTATTTAATTTCACATGTGCTAATATTATCACAACGAAATGGTAGAACCTATTAAATTTTATTCTATAATGATATGATTTGATTAATAATTTCCTTTCGGTGATTCCTAATTAATCACCTTATAGACTATAGTAGGGTTCTTAGCCTTAAGCATAAATTCAGATATTGCTTAGATTTTGTATTATTTTATTTATTTATTTTGAAATTCTCTATGAATATTATGAAGTTATCACTTTATGTTTTTATGATAGAATCAAATAAAAAGAATAATTCTTTTTTATTTTGATAAAAGTATAGAATATGCTGAAATATATATATAAAAAAAACAGTAATTAAGAATATTCATGGGAGAAAAGAAAGGTAAAGCAACAATGTCATAATTTTTCATAAAGTTAAATTTCATTTTGTCTTATTATTTCATGAATTGATGCTATTTTGGGCCCCGTAATTTAAGTTGACATGATGACAATTCATTTACGGATAAGAATTTATTATCAACTGCTATATTCCTATTCCTACAACTAAGTAAAAAATGTAGCAATGAAATAAAAAGGGAAAAAAAGGTAAATAGCAAATGCAAGACACTTTCATTTTTCTCTATCTTGGAAAACGTAAAAAAAAGTCAAATTTGTATATTGTTGTCGAGTCATAAGTTGAAATCTTATAAAAAAGTTGATTCATATTTCGATCAATCTATCAAACCTAAAATAGTTAGAAAGATTTAAAATGGTCATTAACACAGTAACAATAGAAGAGTCGATAGTTAAAGGTATAAAATCGGTCTATTTTCAATTCCGTTTGTCTACTTTTATCTCAAGTATGTGAGTATTTTATTAATAAAATTTAGAAATGAAACCTAAAATTGACCCTTTTTTTTTTTTAAAGTGTAAATGCACAAAGGCCAATTAACTTTCGTGGACCTTAGTCCACTCTTTAGCCATCAGTTCTGAGCATGCCACTGCTAATTTTTGCCTACATTTATATCATTTTTATATTATGATATACTTGAAAGAAAACTTGTAGGTTAGTTACACTTTTTCATAGTGAAAAAAATACATAAAACAAATTCACTTGCTATAAAGTATGTGAATATGATATTATACATTAATGATGAGAAAGGTACAATCTTACACTAAGTACATTTTTAATCCTTAATTATTTTATCTTAAAGATCTACAAATCTTCAAAAAGTAACACCAAATTTACTTTTCATAAAGATCATTCATTTACGCTCGCGCGTGTGTATGCGCTAAGTGAGTTTGATGAAAACCTTTTAGTGCATATTCATGGTACATTTTCGATACATCAAATAGTACCGTGAATAAAATTTTGCTTCTTTTTATTAATCATTATTGCTGAGTACTATTTAAACTTCGAAACATGTTGTTGGCAATAAAACAAAAATAGAAAACAAAAATAAAGATAATAGGAAAAAAGAGAGCTTTGGATGCTTCTTATCTTGGTGTCTTGTAATAAGAATTAGAGAAGCTTATCTTCATGCTAATATGAATAGCTATAGGCCTTCTACAAAATCTAATCAATAAAAGGTGGATGATAAACATGCAAATCCTTTCGTTTAGGGTTTATCCTTATCTTTCTATATTTATTTTGCTCTTTCTATATATATATTTTTACTAAGAAATATATGAGTATCGATCTCATACCAAATTACAACAATCGAATCACTGTTCGAAAAATATAAGACATCTGAGTCTCAAGTACAAAGGTAAAAGAGAGCTTGACTGCAAGATCCATCTTACATGCCATTCGATTATATCTTCTAAATCGTCCACACTAACAATCCATACCAACCACCACCCATCCACCCACCCACACACATCCACCTTCAAGTGTGTCCCATTAGGGTTCATTGTCACATCTTGATTACTATCTCCAAACATCCACTACCTTCCCCTTTTTATCTTCATTCATATCTGAATATGACTTCTTTTAATCTTCATTGGTAGATCTAGATAATTTGAATTTCGATAACTATAAAGGAACTTTCTAGGGACTTTAATGAGTTCCAATGTTCAACTTCAAGCATTTTCCCTTTTTCGGCCT
>CAIGRL010263058.1:0-10598 GCA_903798325.1 Fraxinus xanthoxyloides | reverse complement strand
AGGTGTAGGGGTAGTTTTTGGTAAATTCACTTCTCATTAAAGCCAGGGACAATTCGGTCACAACAAAAAGCCGCTTTTATAAGCCACGTTCAACTTTTGAGGTAAAACACAGACTAGTTGAACTGGAAAACAAATCCAAAGCTCCCTCTCTTTCTCCGTCACTCTCCGATCTCCCTCCCTCTGAATTTTTTGTTTGTCTGTCTAAGCAAAAGCTTAAAGCTTTACATATATCAGTAATTACAATTTCAGGCGCTACATTTTGCTTATAACGAAATGGACGCGCTTTTGCCGGTGATCAAACCTGGATTAGTTCATTTGCCGGCGAGTAATCTCCGTGATCATGCCTTGCATTCCTTCGGGTCGGGTCGTATGGTTAAGCATTTGAACCCGATCCGGATTCCAAAGATTACGAATGTGAAAGCGGAAGCACAAAACCAGGTTTCCACTGCACCGATTATTGATTTCCGTGATCCGGATTGGAAGTCAAAGTATGAGCAAGACTTTGAGGCGCGTTTCAACATCCCGCACATCACTGATGTCCTAGCCGACGCCGTTTCTTACCCTTCGACTTTCTGCCTTAAAATGAGGTAGTTGATTCTTCTAAAATTCTAATTATAGCAAAATAAAAGTTCTGTCTTTTTGCCTTTTTTTTTTTTCTAGAGAAACCTGCACGTGCGGTGGAATTCATGTGATATTGATTTTTGAAGATTTCGTTGTAAAACTTTGTGAATCGACATTTTCTGATAATAAATATTTCAGCTAAGCCGGGATTATTCTCCTTTGATTCTCTGTATATAATGCCCCTAACTGTTTGTTCAACTTTTATGTACTTTAAAAATCAAATTAAGTGTGCAAATACTTTCTACAAAACAATAACCAGATATTGAATCAAAAGCTAACTGAGATTTTTTACTTGAAACTTGCTCTTTTCTTATTTGATATTTGAAAATAATTTGAGATTCTGTTACAGGACTCCGGTAAGTCCAGATTTTGCAGAAGGTTATCCATCAGATGAGGAATGGCACGGTTACATTAACAATAACGACAGAGTACTGCTTAAGGTATTATGCATTGTCCCTTCTTTGTTTGTTTCCTGTTTGTCTTTCGTGCCAATCGATTAGCAATATTGATGTGTTTATAATGCTGATGGTCTGCTCTTAGAATTTCTAATCGTATTTCATAGTTAAGATGATTTTTCGTCATTTGTAGATTTTAGGAGTGATTTCCCATGACAATCACATTCCCTACTTTTTGGTTACTAGATTAGATTCATTTAGTTGGCATCTATAATGCATTTCTTATCAGATTATTATATTACTATAAGATTGCGCCTGCGATTAGCATTTAATTGCTAAATTCTGAAACTTAAGATGTGCAAAAAGATATCTTGTGGAAGACCACTTGCTATGATGCACTAACACGAATATCTGTGCGTGCATCCGACACACGATTTGTCAAAAAAGTGCTGACACAACATGATGTTTAAATTATTTAAAATTCTTCATTTATATAGTATA
Organism: Fraxinus xanthoxyloides; assembly: GCA_903798325.1. Classification (NCBI taxonomy): domain Eukaryota; kingdom Viridiplantae; phylum Streptophyta; class Magnoliopsida; order Lamiales; family Oleaceae; genus Fraxinus; species Fraxinus xanthoxyloides. The sequence goes on along the minus strand of CAIGRL010263058.1, from coordinate 9,081 downwards.
AATTTAGTTTTATACTTGTTATTAATTTTTCTTGTTGAAATTTTTTAAATATGAGTACCTATTTGTTATTTAATAATAATTTCAAGTTAANTAAGATTGCGCCTGCGATTAGCATTTAATTGCTAAATTCTGAAACTTAAGATGTGCAAAAAGATATCTTGTGGAAGACCACTTGCTATGATGCACTAACACGAATATCTGTGCGTGCATCCGACACACGATTTGTCAAAAAAGTGCTGACACAACATGATGTTTAAATTATTTAAAATTCTTCATTTATATAATATAAATTTAGTTTTATACTTGTTATTAATTTTTTTGTTGAAATCTTTTAAATATGAGTACATATTTATTATTTACTAATAATTTTGAGTTAAAAATATATAATATTTCTTATAAAAAAGAACGAAAAATGATCGTGGTAAGTGTACGAGGAGTGTCGACATGGACATGTTATCATAGTTCAAGTGTCCGTGCAACAGAGACTACCTGGAAAAAGAAAATAAATATTGGGAATGTTTCCTACACGTGAGCATATAGACATATGCTAGCACGTGCCATGTGTTCTTTCAACCCTATTTGATTAAAATAGGTAATATATGCATGTAAAACTGGGGCTTTTTTGTTCTTTCAACCTTGTCAGATTAGCTTGCCAAAAGAGAATTTGTTTTACATCTTCAGCCACCAGACACTAGTTAGCACACATTTTGTTTTTATGCTAGTTGCCTCTGACATTGTTTTTATGACATGATTTCAGGTCATACGTTATTCTTCTCCTACCTCTGCAGGTGCTGAGTGCATCGATCCTGATTGTACATGGTTGGAGCAATGGTAAATGTCCATGAACTATTTTAACGGTTAACAAACATTAAAGTACCCTGAGAGTGATTGGCCATTTAAATATATGATGCTTTGAGGGGGAACTCGGGTAATTGCCTATGGTTTCCAAAGGCATCAAATGATACAAAGCCAGTGAAACTTTATAGTTTATAAGTACATGTTCGTCTACTGCAAACAGAGCTTCGTGTACTGTTTCTGGAGTAGATGAAAGAGGTGTGTCCTCGAACAATGACACATTGCTCCCTCATTTCACTTGGGTTTAATATAAGAATCCTCATAATTCCCCTTCCCCTCGGGTTTTCTCAAAGGTAGAAGGTGCAGTGTGTAAAGCACCAATTTGCTGTCATGATCTTTCTGTTACTCTCACATCAGCCTGGAGTTTATTGTGTCCAGAACATGTAATAGGGTTACTTTGATATGTCATCAACCTTACCATTTCCATTAACTTTCGTTGCATACTCGGAGGTTTTGAATGGGAAAGTTTGCTGAACTGGATTAGTGCCTAACTGCCTATTAATTCCTTGTAATACGTATTTTTTATTGCTAATTTATTCTGGCATATCACTAGCGTTTTAATGTGATGCAGAATGTCAAATTCATGAAAAAACATTTCTTCTCATCATATCAAAATTTAGATCACCTATTGTCGCATTGAAGAATTTTTCCGATTTTTGCCTCAACCTCTTCTGATTATATTTTGCCATCCCATATTTTTTCCTAGAAAAGGAAATCAATACATCATTTCATAGAAATAATTACTTAAATTCAGGGTTCATCGTGCTGGTCCCCGAGAAAAAATATATTTCAAACCAGAAGAGGTAAAAGCAGCAATTGTTACTTGTGGAGGACTTTGTCCTGGTCTTAATGATGTTATCAGACAGGTATTTTCTGTGCATCAATGATTTACTCCTTTCAGTTTATATATCTTCTCTATATTGCCTTATTATTGTCGCTCTACAACTTAATTACCATCTGATTCAATTGAAAGACTTCACTAATTTATTTTTTGAACTTCTTTTGCTGTAAGACTAAACTATAGTAGTATTGTTTGGTAACATCATATGTATGCCTCTTTAGGCCTTGTTATACATAATTGCTCACATAAATGAACATTTATTCTGAAGAAAGGATGTACACTGTTGCCACAACTGAAACACCTGAACTAAACCACTGTAGTGTAAATATGATTTGCTAACATTTTGACTTTTAACCTGGGAAGTTTGATGCTACACTAGCGATCTGTATAGAGCCTCGAAACTCTTAAGTAATTGTTAGTTGTATTTTTAGCTTTCCTAATTGTTTGTTATGGATGCAGATTGTCATCACCCTTGAAATATATGGTGTGAAAAAGATTTTAGGAATTCCATTTGGTTATCGTGGGTTTTCAGACAAAAGTTAAGCTGAAATGCCAGTAAGTTCCTCGTGATCATGTAGAATAATCAAAGATCTTTTCTTATGCAAAACAAAATTCTTCTATGTAACACCCACTCAGAAGCAATCATAGATTGTGTTGGTCAATGCTCTTAATGTTTCATTCTTGGGCTAAGTCTATACATATACTAATTACAATGTACAGTTTAATAATGATCTGAACTGTGGCTTCTAGAAGGTTTAATTACTCTAGAGATGGCAACAAAACCCGTTCAACCCGATGCTCGTGGGTTCCACCCTGAATGGGGCGGGGATTACCCGCCTAATCAGGTAAACGGGGTGAGGATCATTACCCCGAAGCGGGTACGGGGCGGGGATGGGAAACATAGTCCCTGCCCGCCAACCCGACCCATTTAAAGTTAATTTCAAATTTAAGTTTTTTATTGAATAAAAATAATAAATTTATCATTATTTTTAAAGAGAATATAAGTTGTTTTTAACAAATTAGTAAAAAAGTAATAATATTTACTAACTAAAGACATAACAAATAAAATAAATAAAATAAAAAATAAAAAATAAAAAGAAAAAAATAAATGGGGCAATAAATGGGGTAGGGACAAAAATACCTCATGGAACAAGGGTGGTAATAGTCGACCCGTCCCATATCCGCCCCATTGCCATCCCTAAATTACTATGATAGAATATTATCTCAAATGTCAGGTGGCCTAAGTAGTACACGTATATATTGAGTTGGTTCCCTGAAAGGTATAATGTAGTATGTATATATCACTTATCTGCCAGCCTCTCTTTGTCAAAACGTGTGATATGTCCTGACCATTACCTTTTCCACCCTAACACTTTTGATTTTGGTGTGGATTATCCTATTGCATATAAAACATAACTCAAAAGCTCAGATAGGCTTATTAGTCATGATTTTGATATTGCAGGAAAAATAATATAAAAATTGTAACTCACTTTGTTATTAGTTATCTAGGAAAGTGGTTCAAAACATCCATCTCTCTGGTGGAAGCTTGTTGGGAGTCTCACGTGGAGGGCCTTCAGTTAGTGATATCGTGGACAGTATGGAGGTAAATACTCCCTGTTTTCTCTTGCTTTTGTCATAAAAAATTGGTTTGTCAAGGTGTGTTGTTTGATATGCCTTTAATACTTGATGTCAGGAAAGAGGGATTAACATGCTCTTTGTGCTGGGTGGAAATGGAACACATGCTGGGGCCAATGCAATACATGAAGAGGTTGTTAAGACTGTGGCCTTTATTCTCAAATTGTCACTCTTCTATATGTTGTTCTCTCATTTAATGTTTATTTTATCATAATCTTTTGATATGGAATTCAATTGTTTAAATATCTGAGTAATTTTCTACTATTCAAATTAAGGTCACACCACCCAGAATCTGCATGTCTTTAAACAATTAAGATTAAATTAGGATTGAAAATTTAATGAAGTATTAAGTTTTGAGGTTTTGCACCATGTAGTAGTTGTCTTGGTTACAGGTTCATCTTGAGGTTAATTGTTTTTGGGTGTGTTTGAGTTACATTATTTTAGAAGAATGCATTCTGAAATAGTAGATTGATGGAGAATGTGTGGTTAAAAGAAGGAAAAGTTATTGATGTGATAGAAAATATTATTTTATTGAAGAATGTGTGGTTGAAAATGAGTAGAAGAATGAGAACGAAAATTTTAATTTGTACCAAACTGGGCTTAACTTCTACTACTATCTTTTTTTTCTGAGAATTTTTTTTCTATCTATATTTACAATCCAGTGCAACAAAAGACGGTTAAAGGTAGCTGTAGTTGGTGTGCCAAAAACTATAGACAATGATATTCTACTTATGGATAAAACTTTTGGTTTTGATACGGCTGTTGAAGAAGCACAAAGAGCAATTAATTCTGCATATATCGAGGTATGAGTAGGTATTCTTACTGATACTTAGAAGTTCTATTTTTAATCACTATTATTTTGTTCATTTCGCTAGCTTCCTACTTGTTGGGTTTGTACATTAGAACTATGTAAGAATTTTTTCTTTTTTTCACTCTTATTATAGGCACATAGTGCTTATCGTGGTATTGGGATTGTAAAATTGATGGGCCGTAGTAGTGGATTTATAGCAATGCAGGCATCTCTTGCAAGTGGACAAATCGATATATGTTTGATTCCAGAGGTACTAGTTTTATGGACATAATTAAGAATTACGTACTTTAAAAATCCTATTAGCCTGGTCACTGACATGTGTCACTAGCATCTTGTAGGTGCCTCTTAATCTGCATGGACAACATGGTGTCTTGAGTCATCTCAATTATCTTCTCGAGACCAAGGGATCTGCTGTAGTCTGTGTTGCAGAGGGAGCTGGGCAGGTAAGTGAGATCATGTTCGCCCTTTTAGGTACTGCGTACAGTGTTTGTTATTGTTTAGAAACCTCAAATATGTGCAAAAGGTTGATCCTCCATCCCCTCGTGAATCTAATCTTGTTTTGGTTTCTTCATAATTTGAGTACAATGACAAACATGAAATGATTAATTTGAAATCTTCCCAGATGTAGCATTTGAAATACAACAGAATATGACTTCTTTTCATTTTTAAAAATGTCAAATCTTTCTCTAACCTGATTCATTAATGCTTTATCATATTTCAACAGTGAACTTATTTAAACTCGAGTCTTTTTTGAATATGTAGGTTTAAAATTTGAAAAATTGAAAGAATATGTTTTCCAAGCATTTCTACAATGTGGAAATGGAATTGACGATAAAGAGAACTTACTACTAACAAATTTACCGCTATTTTGGGTACACGTTTATCAATTTTATTTCTGAATGTGAGAGTAAATTTTTCTGCCAGTATTTTCCTCAGTTTAAAAGTTCTCTTCGCCAGACATCAAAGCTATTCATTAATGTTTTATCATGTTTCAACAGTGAATTTATTTAAACTCGAGTCTTTTTTGAACATGTAGGTTTAAAATTTCAAAAATTGAAAGAATATGTTGTCCAAGTATTTCTACAATGTGGAAATGGAATTGGTGATCAAGAGAACTCACTACTAACAAATTTACCGCTATTTTGGGTACATGTGTATCAATTTTATTTCTGAAGGTGGGAGTAAATTCTTCTGCCAATATTTTCCTCAGTTTAAAAGTTTTCTCTTCGCCAGACATCAAAGCTAGACAAGGTTCTTGCAAGAAAATGATAAAGCTCTTATTTTCAAATTTCAGAATTCCTGGTGTCCTGTTAGAATATAACTAGTTGACAAGCAATATCTGTTAATTTTGAAATCAAAGCAGATGGATCTCGAGTGTTATCAATAAAAAAGAAATATCTATCCTTTTCAATTTCAGGATTTTCTTGAGAAAATAAACGCTACAGATGCATCAGGAAACATCATATTAGGAGATATTGGCGTCCATATACAACAAGAGGTTGGTTGCAGACCCTGGTCATTGATCTTCATCTTCTTGCCATGCTTGTATTGGTTAAATGAATTGATAAATTTTTAGCCAATTGATGTAGAAATTTTTTATGCAGGACAGTGTTACATAAGCATAGAAATCTCGTCTTTTTGTAATGTATTTTGATGCTTATGTTATTGTTAAATGTGTTCATGATTGTTAGATGCATCAATGGTTTGGTCCACCTGCATGCTACTAATACATTTGGAATTACTTCCTATAGACAAAAAGGTACTTCAAAGGGATAGGGTTTCCGGCTGACGTAAAGTACATCGACCCAACATACATGATCCGTGCATGCCGTGCAAATGCATCAGATGGAATTCTCTGCACTGTTCTTGGCCAAAATGCAGTAAGTCTCTTGTGTTTTTAGTCTTGTCTTTTATTTTTTCCAGTTATGATATATCCCGTGCCATGCGCAGGTTTTTACGATTCCCTGATTGGCAGTTCTAGAGTTTTGAAAATTTGATTGAAATGGCAAAAATTAAATGAATGAACAGCCGTTTTAACCAGAGTAGCTAAAGCTATAATATTTTGCTTATAATAATTGAAGTCAGTTATTTTGGCTTATTTTTTTATCAATATAACACAAACATTTTGGCAGGTCCATGGTGCATTTGCTGGATATAGTGGGATCACAGTGGGGATATGCAATACTCACTATGTCTATTTTCCGATTCCTGTAGTCATTGCCCAGCCCAAGGTTGTCGACCCCAACAGCCGTATGTGGCATCGTTGCTTGACATCAACTGGCCAGCCGGACTTTGTCTAAGTAGAAGGTGATGTAACTTATTCTCAAGAAACCTTAGTTTCATACTGTGAATTAGAGAGGAAGGATAGCCAGCTTCAAAAGGATTCTGGCTTTTGTCTGTTTACATCCCATTGTTCAAGTTCTCCCCAATTTTTGAGGCGTACAGCATTTACAGTGCAGTTCTGCACTGACATGTGAGCAATAAGATTGCTAAAATATGAGAAATAATTTTTTTGTAATTTGAAGCGAATAGTTTTGACTCAATAATTTCTTGTTAGTAACTGAAATATTTATACGGACTTCTGCAATAGATGAACCAAGGCACTGAATATCCTATAACTGTTGCAACTAGTCTTTTCTTCTTTAATACATACCATCTAGTGCTATCTTAGCCTTCGTTTGTTAGGGATTTTTTTTGGAATAAATTTGTGAAAAGTGATGTTTTTTTTCTTTCTTTTTCTGGAGAATGTATGGTTGAAAAGTTGGAAAAAGTTATGAATCCACGTATAAAATTATTTTTATTAGAAGAATATTGTGGATTTTTATTGAAAATGAGTTTTAGAAAATGAGGGTCAAATAGGGACCGTAGACCTATTTGACATTCAAATATAATGGATGATTTCGAGTATTGAAATATTCAACTGATCCACTCAATGTCCAAGACCTAGTAATTTCTTTTGAATAAAGCTGGATGTACATTCTTAATTGACAAGAAGTTTGACATTCTCCCTAGGTAGAAGAAATTTCACCAGTGATGAAATTGATGCTTTTGAAATCAATGATGTAGTTTGTTATCATATGAAAGAATGTCCAACTTAATGTCATCTATAATGTACATATAGCATGGTTGATTTCTTTTCTAGCGGAATTATGGATTTTGGGATGCCAAGCACTCCTAGAACTTGTACATCCAAGGCCTTATTACCCCCTCTAATTTTTTATTCCTTGAATGTCCTTGTGTACAAGTAGATAAAGCAACAATTGAAGAAACGGCATGCTTGTTCCACCATTTCCGATAGAAATTTACACCTGTGACTGGTCAACTAAAATATGGTTACATAATTAATAATTTCATACGCAAGATACTTCGCATCAAATGGGCTTTAAATAGAATTGTGCCTTGTGGGAAGCCTCAATTAATTTAAATCCCATCAGTATGAAAAAAAAACTGTCCTATTGTCTATTACCAGTGCTACCCCACAAGATATAATTGTACTGGACTGAGAAATCTTACTATCATTTACTCCAGCATGCAAATCCTTAAATAAATCTGGTTCAATCAGATAATTCTTCTATGTTTCTGAACAATATTTTTTTTTTACCCATGTAACTTTTAACCACGTTGCCAAACACAGAAACAGGGACGTATATGGCTCATTTAATTTTTTAAGTGTGTATATTTTTTTTTATGTAAAAAAGATTTTTGTGTAATTTTTTTTTTTACATGCTAGTACGGCTCGTAGTCCTATCTTGTATCCGTCCCTGGTCATATATGTTCTATTTGTAAGGGTCTTGTGTCTACGTATGCTCCCATGCAACATGTTATAATTTGTTCGGTAACCTTTAATGTTATTGACCTAATATCTTGTACCAGCAAGCTATCTAGAGATCTTGATCACCTCTTTGCTTGCATATACTCCTACAAGAGAATACTTCGTTAGCATGCAAAAGCAGCTTTAGTAGAAGGTGCCTCATTTTGAACTCCGATGGTCAAATAAGTTATTCAAACAAGTTTCTAAAAAGTAAGGTATCAGGACAAGTAAAAGATGGGAGCAAGCGGGTTTGATTTCACACCCCTCTTATCAATTAATAGCGAGGTACTTACAGATTTTGCAAGACTTACAGCATTAGTCTTTTACATTTTTTTGAACATGTCGCCTACTTATCAGCGAGAATTTCCCCATAATAATCCATGTACATGTTGCTTGTCAATTGGTAAGGAAGTTACTTTCAACAGATCATCTACTTGACTTCTATTTTACCATTTCAACGTAGGGATGAGAACGGAATGGATATGAAACTGATTGGCCCCGTCCCATCAGGTATTTTTTTGTTACATTACTCCGTCCTCATACCCGTTTAAAACGGGACGGGATGGGATAGGGGCGGTGCGGGTCCCTTACCCCATTTATCGTCCCATTATTTATTGATTTTCTTTTTTTATGTCTTTACTTCGTAAATATTATTACTGTTTTTACCAATTTGTTAGAGACAACTTATGTTCTTTTTAAAAATATGATAAATCTATTATTTTTGTTTGATACAAAACTTAAATTTGAAATTAATTTTAAACGGGACGAAGACAATGATTCCAGTACTCACCCCATACCCACTTCAGGGAAATGAACCTCACCCCGTCCACGTCCCCGTCTCCACCCCGTTTACCCTGATTAGGCTGGCAATCACCACCCCATTCGAGGACAGAGCCTCATGAATTTTGGGTAGAACGAATTTTTTTGTCATCCCTTCAACGATTTTGTTCACACGGCAACGCTCCCTTCGCAATGTGATAGAGAGAATATTCGTGCATAAGCACGACGGACCCGGGGGGCTTTTTTTTTATAAAGTTATGTTTGGTATTGATTGAAATTTAAATTTTAATTTTAATCAAACTTAACAATTAATTTTAATAACATATTTCATGGAATCCATAAATGTTT
>CAIGRL010263055.1:0-17328 GCA_903798325.1 Fraxinus xanthoxyloides | reverse complement strand
TTTTTTTTTTTGTCCTTTTCTTTTGGATCTAGTTCTGAAGAGCACAAAAATGTGATAAAAAAGTAAAGATCATATATACTCTATTGCATCAATAGCTAGTTTTATACATGGGATCAAAAAGATGCAGCGAAAATTCCTTAAGATAAAACTAAAATAGGACAAGGCACAAAAGAAAACAACACAAGAGGAAAATCGAAACTCTGCCGAGAGATTTGTTAGCCTGTAATTGCTGCCTTCTTAATCCAGGAGTACTACTTCCCACTAAGTGGTACGAGTTAGGATACCAGTATAAACTCTCTGAATTACCAAAAACTCTGGCATAAACCATCTCTCCAAACATCCCTATCCTGGGATGTGATGGAGACGACGAAGCATCTCCTTCTTCGTTACTGGAATACGGATCGGATAAATTACGTAGATTTCGATGATCTGAATCTTGTATGGCACTAGCTAGTGGCCTTGGCGGTATATTCTTGACCTTGTGTTCGGTTTCCGAGAGGCCTTTGCCCCGGCCATACAGAGGGACCATGGTTTTTTCAGATATTTCGGTCTTGCAAACTGGGCATCTAGGGAGCTGCTTTTCTGAATCAAGTGAAGCACTTTGAAACCACTTGTAGATGCAGGGCCAACAGTAGAGATGGCCACAAAGGGTAACCACAGGATCAGACACAAAGTCCAAACAGATACTGCAATCAAAGCAAGGAGAATTCTTTTCAGAGTCGGGAATGGATTTCCATTCCTGCACAAAATATTGCTCAAACGCCATGCTTCCTTTAATCTCTGAGAAGAAAAGATATTAAGTAAAAAAATATGATGTGATGAAATGAGTCAACTCCGGAGTTACTGGCACCAACAACAGAATGATTCTTTGGAAGTACTACTTGTGATTATTCTACAAATGCTTAGAACATGATGGAGCTGTATGTGAAATGGAGTTTTCAGTGAGAGAGAGATCTGTGCAAGAGTAGGTTAGGTTGGAGAAATGTTGGGAGGGTTTCCTTTATTTTATAGATGGGGAACAAAATTTGCTGAAATGGCAGGTCTGTTGAAGGCTTGTGGACCAACCATTGCTATTTAACTTCAAAAATGCTGAATGTGTAGTTTTTTTTTTTGTTCACTTTCATTTTGTCAACCCCTCACGTTGGGGTGGGGTCCGTGATTTTTAAAATTGTGGGTCACACTCCTTGGGGTTGTGAAAGTGAATTTACAAAAAAGTTGTACATATAACATATTTTTATTTAACTTTATGTTATTTTGTTTTATACGAGAACTTATTAGAATCTGTTTGTTTTGAATTAAAATATGATTTTAATATAAATTAAAGTCAAACAATCAATATTTACCACATCTTTCGTGAGTTCCATAATTTTTCAATCACACATTTTAAAAATTTCTATCAATCTACTAAAAATTTAATTTAAATCATCACGAAACACCCTCTATAACTAATTGTGTTACGTTGAACATTGAGTTTCATAGAATTGATCTCCTATCCATAATCGGCAGGAGATATTTTGCTCACGGCTAAAGTGGCATTGATATTTTGTCCATGGCTAGTCAATCGTTGAATTGTCAAAAGTTGTAAATCTGACCACTGATGTGGCTTTGCCACGTAAGAGGCACGCAAAATGTCTCATATCCATTGTGGGTAGGAAATCAAGTTTGTTGAGTTTCATCTTAAACTATACATTTGTTATTAAGAGTAACTTGAATGTTTTTGTTAATTATGGTGTGTTCGGTAGAGATTAAAATTGAATTAAAATTGAAAAACTAGTCGTTATTATTGACTTTTATTAGACGAGTGAGACCCAATAACGGCTATATTTACAATTTTAATCACTCCCAAACACACTCTTACTATTGTGAAAAAATTAGGGTTGGACTCTCCAACCTTTCACGTGGTTAGGAGAAATCTCAAAAGTACAGTTTTGTTCTTCAACTCATTTAAATTTTATGAATTCAGGTTCAAAAACATTGATAACAATTTCGGTTACGCGGAGACCCAAATTCATATATTTAAGTAAGTTAGAGGCTCATAACCTCACTTCTGAAAATTGGAAACTCATAACAAAGCTATATAAAAGTTTGAAGAGTCCAATTCTAATTTTTCGTACTATTTTCTTATGTAATTTTATTAGTATTCTAAAAAATGTAAATCGTTACTAGATGGTAAGACCAAAATTTAAATTTTTAGGAGTTTAAACGGGCTTAGACGTAAATAAATTTAAAGCATAGGCCAAATGAGCTTTTTTAGAATACTATTTTACCATAAACGTAGTAACAAAATAAAACCTAGAATATTAAAAAAGAAAAAAATTAATCATTTAAAAAAAAAATTAGGTTACCATCATCTACATTTCTAAATTTTCATATGTGAACACAAGATATTAAAACTCTAATTTGTCATTTCAATCGATCGCGCTAGTCAAACTTTACATTTGAGTGTCATGTATTTATCATCGAGATAAATGTAAGGTGATTATTAGATCTAGATAAAGAAACATCATCTTATGTAAAAGTAAAACGAAATCAATTTTGCACACTACAAAGTAGTTCTTTATTTAAATAAAAGTAATCAATATGGTGGGCACCTTTGGACACATTTTGTCAAATATGTTTTCATATTCCACGCTGAATCACTTCTTGCTCTTGGACCTCTACAGACATGACTTTTAGTGCCTTCTAGATTTACACTAACGACAAGTTATCACGCTGCTCTTCTAAGATTAAGTAATTAATTATTACATTTTTGTTTCACATCAACATATCTAAAGCAAATACATCTAGAGCGGGAGCTCGTCATTATAACCCAGAAATTGTAAAGGAAAAGAGAATATTTTAGCAAATATTGTGGTTTGTATTCTAGAATTGAAAATCACCAATTATTAACTAATCGGAAAATTCCCATTACATTTTAATTCATTTTTCTTTCTCTTCTTATCAATTACTCATTTACTAAATAAAATAATATTACATATAAACCCAAAATTTAACCACATTTTCTTCAAAAAGAAAAAAAAAAAGCTATTCCAAAATCATTTTTTTTTCCAAATAATCTCTCAAACAAAGGCTTAATATATGAATTTGTCACTTGATGGGTTAATAATTCAAATCAAAATCAATAATTAATTTTAACTACACATTTTATGAAATCTATGACTTTTCAACCATATATTTCATTAACTTCTATCAAAGTCTGTTGAGAATTTGATTTTAAACCCAACAAACAAGGGCTTAAAGTTATTCCCAATTATTCATGGTAACATCTCTAGTGTCACAATGTGCATTGTTGTACATGTAACAAACAAAATGGTGAGGGAAAATAGATCATCTTCAACGAGGATGTGAATTGCACTAATTGTATGTTATTTGTACAAGAGAGGGACGTAAAAAAAGAATAAAAATAAAAAATAAAAAAATAATAAATGAATGTATTTCAACGAAAATAAATTATAAAAAAAATTAATTAAAAATGTCTAAAATACCCTCCACATGTGGGAGGTGTACTGACAACCTTCCCAATTTTTTATTCCTTTTGTCATGTATTCATTTTGGTGTGAAATGATAAATATTACTTGGACATCATTGTGTATTCATAGATGTATAGAACGATGATGCGGATAATATTAATTGAGTTATTTTTCTTTCTTTATCTCTCTCCTACATCATCAATCAGTAAATTTATCTGTACACAATAATATACAAATTGCATTATTGATACTCTAGAATACTCTTTATAAATAGAGAACATTTTTAGTTATTGCCCTCTATTACATTTACAAGTATAATAAATAATTTTAAGGGAAGGGTATCACTTTAAACCAATATAATATAAACCAATTTCTTCGCCAAGAAATAATAAATAACTGTCATTAATTAACTTAGCCTCGTAGATTCTAATTCAATCTATTGCTTAGGCGTAATAAATTTGTTTAATATTCTTATTTGTTGAATTTTAAAACTTTTTATTTTTGTAGAACATTCACTGGAACAATTGTTGTCAATTATAGTTTCTGGTTGATATCAAAAGTTGGGTGAGAAAAGTTTGCACATCTACTTATACGAATTATAATAGTATTTATTTGGTGAAGCCTAAGTACAATAATGCATAATAGCATAGCAAGGAGGGATGGATATTTTTAGTAGGCAGTAACCGATTTAGGCATTTAGCCATTGTTTTGTATAATTAAAATTTGATTTTAATTTTAAGTCAAGTCAACAATTAATTTTAACCATACATTTTATGGTCCACAATTTTTGATTTTAATCCATACCAAACAAGAGCTTAATTGGCCGATTTTAGTTCTTGATTTTGAATTAAAAAAAACCCAAACTTTCATTCAATTATCATTTTTTCTACCAATCATATTAGATATTTTGAGCCTTAAACTTCTCACCATCATTTTTCTTGTACACCCACTAGCGCCTGATCACCCGCTTGTCCTTCGTAAACTTCACCAAATTCCCAAGTTTGGTTTTTATGCAGAAACTTGTTCTCCTCCATCATAGCTCCCATCCAGTGATCTCTCTCGTGACTTTCCATAACCCCCTAAAAGATGATAGCATCCACATGTTAGAGTCTAGACAACTTTTCTTATGAAGTTTGTTACACATCACCACTGAGTCTCATAGTGTAGACCACGCTGTAGCCCACGTGAAGACATTGAGTTAGATCCACATTGTAGTCTACGTGGACACATTTAGTCAGATCTGACAAAGTTAATAAAGACCCAAGTGGTGAAGATAGAAGCCTTACTCCATCCGAAGCCCCTTTAGCCGAAGTCTTTGCTGTCTTTTAGATGATCTATAGGCAATCTATTTGAATCATTGATGTAACGTTAACGATGACGAATGTCAGAATTATCAATCTATGTTATAGGGTGGCTGACCTATTGTCAATGTATTAAATGCATAACATGTTGGGTGATGTGAGGTTTTGGCTTAGGAGATGAGACCACGTGGTTTTTATCCAACAGCTACAACATCGGTCAAGAGTCTATAAATAAACAATTCTTGTAACATTTGAACATAATGCAATTCTATACACTTAAAAACATTCAATTTCATTCTTATCCCATATTATTGTCTTGAGTTTAGTTGTTATTAATTTGTTCGAATTGTCTGTGATTGTTTGTTTTTATGCAATCATTTTTTATCACATTGTTGGTGCTTGAACATTTCTGTCTCGAGTCGTAGAGTATCTCTCACGTCCATAAACACAACACCTTTTCTGTCTGGATATCCGATCAAAACGCGTTGGAATTTGTTTGTGTGGGCGCGAGTGGGTTCACCACCTGTTGTCTACATAATCACTAAGGAAAACGGGGTAAACAGACTGTCGCCGTCTATGGAAAACTCGCACATTCAAGCCACGAAAGACCTATGGAAAAAGCAAGTAAGAAGGTACATTTTTGGGAAGTTTCTTGCCTTCGAAGAAAATGAGTTGTTCTTGAAAAAAGATCCACCAAATATCTTAAGAAGAACTGTTGTAAGATTCCAGTGTATTCCTTGAAAAAAAAAGGAATATCATTCATAGTAAAAAAAACCAAGTTGATATTAAAGAAAATGTTTCTATGAGTCCTGACAATGAAAAGTCTGCGCCTCAGAGAGTAAGGGAACACTTTGAAAAAGGAAAAATTTACATGCTGCTCCAGCAACGCACCATCGATTCCATCAACAACATTGTCGAGGTAGATCAAGAGGCGGGTCCAGAATAGTTGCCGGCTTAATAGGGAAGTAGCCACAATGGCCGCAAACATGAGGGATATTACCCAATAGAATATTACCATGCAAGAGCTGCTTAAGAGTATGCAACATCGGGAAGGGTAACCAATCCCCTATATATAGCTCAAGGAAATGTTTTCTTTCATGACCCTCCACAAAGGAATTATTACCATGGCAAAGAAGAGGTTCAAAGTCAGATGGTTGACTATCCAGGAGCGGAGCAAGGAAATTTGTTCAGTATGGACACAATTTAATAGACGTCAAACTTTTTAATAATGATAAAAGAAAAAAATATTACAAAAATACTAAAAATGACGTAGTTTATATGTTACACTTGTTCTTTACGAGTTTTCATACTTTGATATCGTTATACAATAACTTTATTATCAAACTTCAAAAATCATCTCATTCAAAAAATTAGATTTCTATGCTAGTATGATTGCTTTTTTATCTTGTAGAACCTTATTCAAAAAAGAATAACGAATTTTTATACTAAAATGTATTTTCTTTTTGTCTTACAAAAAACTTGAATATCTCGTTGTTACATAGAAACTCTATCAATTAATAGATGCATCATATCAAAGCTGGGAAGATAAAACTTTGATTGACTAATATTGCAAGTTTCTATTACAATTATCTTTAGCATATGAATTCAACAAATAGGGAAGTGCATGCAAACTTTAGCATACTAATTCAACAAACTTTGGTCCATCCCACCATTACATTCCAAATATGGGGCTCTCAAAATAATAATAATAATAATAATAATAATAATAATAATAATAATAATAATGGGCTTGAGCCCAAAGCTCGGTGCAGGCAAGTACCTGCACTGGACCATATAGGGCTCCGCCCTTGTGACTGTCAACACTACATTAGGAAGGATGTCCCTCAAAAAAGGGAATTTGGGGTTAATACATCCAACAATCATGCCACTGATCAACCCAATGAGGTTTCATTCAACTTTCATCCAAATTATGAGTTGGAAGACATGCCATAGAGATCCATAAGCGTCTTCGACAGGTTAAGCTCTGAAAAACCTAGAAATAGGCAAGATCAACCTTCATTTGCACCTAGAAATAGGCAGCAGGGACCAACTTAGTTCGAAAGAAAAAATGAACCTACATATGGAAACCCCCCTCAGAATCCTCCACCTAAGAATAGGCGTCAAAGGAAGGAAGAACAGACGAGGAATCAAGCAAGACCATCGCAACCACTTCGAAGACCTCAAGTTATGGAGGATGAATATTCTAACGAAACACAAAGGTCTTGCAACCTCGATGATGATAATAACATCTTGCCATTGTCCCAGGAAATTAGAGACACCATTGTCATAAACCACTCCATGCTTCCTAAAATTCTTAAGTACGATGGAAGAGATGGTCCCACGAAGCACCTCCATAGCTTCAAATCTCATATGAACTTGAGGTGTTCCACTTCTACTGTGAAATGTAGAGCTTTCCACTGACCTTAAATGGGTTA
Source organism: Fraxinus xanthoxyloides (assembly GCA_903798325.1). Classification (NCBI taxonomy): domain Eukaryota; kingdom Viridiplantae; phylum Streptophyta; class Magnoliopsida; order Lamiales; family Oleaceae; genus Fraxinus; species Fraxinus xanthoxyloides. The sequence continues at coordinate 10,122 of CAIGRL010263055.1, read as the reverse complement.
GCTGAAGTATGGTACACTAGGCTTCCACAAGGAAGTATCAGAAGTTGGCCAGATTTCAAGAAGGCTTTCCTTAAGCTCTTCATTACTAGAAAAGAAATCGAAGGACCAATACAATGCCTCTAAGAATGAGGCAGTAGCAAAAAGAGTTATTGAAAAGATTTTTATCTTGTTTCACTGATGAAATGACATATTGTGTGCAAGTTACCGATAGGGAAGCCTAATCAGCACTAAGGAGAGGATTGTATATGAATTCTCTCTTTTGGAGAGATGTGCAATATAAGGATCCCGCCAGTTATGAAGCCTTACTGGAAATGATAAGGCGTGAGATCATTAATGAAGAATTGAAAGATTATCGCAATAGGACCAATCGAGGACTGTTACCTTATCAGAGGCAATGAGGTAGAGGTCTCACCTCCCACTTGATGGAGCACCAGGTCGGACAGTCAACCACCTTCAACTAGGGTAAGCCCGATTTCCAATATGGCTCACCATGGTGGCAACATGTCCACTGAGTCGCTAATCTCCATGAAGATCTGCTACCTATCCATCCAATACTTATAAAATGTGGCAGTTGCAGTCTAAATTTTTGGAGGAAGCATGGACAAAACACCGAAAATATTTCGTTGCTCCTCTTAAGCAAGGAGAGCTTGGTACGAAGAGTTGCATCCGAGGCAGTTGTTGAGTACCTTGAGGCTTTTACCTTCTTTGACGGTTCTTGCCTTAGAGACTCCGTGACAGATGGCCTCTTCTACCTCTTGGTCGCAGCAATGGAAGTTGCCATCAGTTATTCCCCTACATGGACTTCGGAGTAAAGTGGTTGGTTAACCATTGACCCACCCTCTCTAGTAGAGGAGAATGTGTACTTCTTCTTAGAGACCTCATCCACTTTGTTTTTCCCTTATACTTGACAAGAGGTCACCATTCTTTTTCCCGATTAGCAACCTCATTGGTGATCTTTTCTACTGCTCCCCTACCTGTTTTGTTGCAACAAATGAGAGCTTGAACCATTTCTTCCCGACAGTGTAGGTAATAGCAAGAATGGATGTCATATCAAGGGATTTTCTCAAAATTTTCTACAAAAGAAATAGAAGATCAACACAAATTAACCATCAACAATGAAGACAATTCATACAGAAGAAAGTTATTGCTCCGTACCATTAAGCAGAACTCCTTGAAGAATCGCTTTGAGTTGATCAAACGACCAAACTCTCTCGAAGATAAGGAACCAAGGTAAATGTCATCTGTGACACCCAACTCTGTTCGGGTTAGTTCGAATCAATCAACCAACCCTACGAAAGAAGGAAAAAGTTAGAAGCAGACTAACTAAAGGTAAAAAGGCAAATAAATGTGTGACACTTACGAGCTTCTAAGTAGGAGGTAGAAACTGTTGAGCGAGGAATCATTTTCCCTTCAGACGTCTACCACTGTCTCCTCGCCAAAAAACCATGTCTCCTTCAATCATTTGATGGATAAAGGAAGGCTTATGACGACTGGGGAGTGAGCTCCCACGAACACAAGGAATATCAACGCTTAGAGTTCCCTTTACCTAATAACCCGGGTTGGAAGATGGATTGACAGACATGGAGAGGTACGTCTTCACTCAAAGAAGTCTTCTTCCACAAGAAGTAGGTCTCCACTAGTTGGGCCCAAGCAGTGGGGACGAGCTGGGTAGGTGTCAACCCCCCTCTACCTAGGAAAGCAGATTCGCTCATCAAGAGAAGGAGTTATAAGTTCGATATTATAGGGAATGCAATATTTCTCCCTTATATATACAAGATTGACCATGGTTACATTGAAGGTATCTTGGCTGTCTCCCACCTGCATCATAATCTATTCAACCCTCCCTCGTGGGTAAAACACTATGACAAGCCTTAATTGCTTGGACGAGATCAGCAAGTCCCCCATCAGAATGTGAAAAAGTCATGAAATTTAAAATCAAATAAGTAAGAAATACATAGGAGGCTGAACAACAAAATTGTTAAAAAAGAGACTGGAGTTCGGAAAAATGGCAAAAATAACCGAAAGAATTAGAGTAAAGTTGAAGAATAAGAAAGTTTTTAGGAGTTTATTTTTGTTCATGAAAGTAAAGTGATTTTCACCCAAAGTTGTTGCCTTTTATAGGCTAAGGTCATCAATCCTAACCGCTGGATGTGGATTTGGACAATCCAACCGTTCATTTAAAATTCAATCCGAGTCAATCATCATGACTACCACTTCGTCTTCTCTGGCCCAGATCAGAGCATCTCAATCAAGCGCAACACTACATTTGACTCTCATAAAATATGCATGCATCAGCATCATTGCTCATTAAATGTGAAGACGATTGTGTGTATTGAAAGTTGAACCACTTTGACTGTCATTTCTTGAAAATGTATAAGACAACAAATCATTTGGACGCAATTATTAAGGACACCCTGTATTCCTAACTTTTCAAAAAGCACGCCTCTTCAGAAATAATGCACTAAGACATCAACAAATAAACGAGGTACCCTAACTTAGCCTCAACATGGATAGCTTCGGTAAGGATTCAAGTATACAAAACCACTACTAAGCAAACAACTTTGGACAAAAGGACATTAGCTGGTGCTCCCCAACCTTTTCTAAAGAATTAGAAATTTCAAAGTACACAGTTTCGGATAACACCTTCGATAATTACCTCAAGCTACTCATAATAGCTCTACTTTCAAATTGTAATTGTAATATAAATATTTATATTTAGATTTAGATCTGGGGGACTATTTGTTGTTAAAAATAACCAGTTTTATTTTTCTATGTGTAACTAAAGTCCATGCATTCTATAAATAATCATCCATAGACTTGGAGACTATTGTTACGTCTTGCCACCGAGACTTATAGTGGAGGCCATGTTGTAATTCACGTAGAGATATTGAGTCGGATCAACGCTGTAGTCCACATGGAGACATTGAGCTAGATCTGATGAAGTCAACAAAGACCTAAGCGGTCAAGATATATAAGTAAAAGATGAAGCTGACGCTCTTTGCTCCAAAACTCCCTTTAGCCGAAACCCTTTCTTTGGCCAAAAGTCCTTAGTTCATTCGAAGCCCCTTTGGCCAAAACCCTTGCTGTCATTTAGAGGATCTGCAGACAATCTCTTTGATTGATTGATGTAACGTTAATGATGCTAATGTCAAGATTTTTTAGCTTAGGGTATAGGGTGGTTAACTCATTTTCAATGTATTGAATACATAACAGGCTGAGTGATGTAAGGCTCTAGCGTAGGAGATGAGACCACGTGGTTCTAATCCAAAGGTTACCTCGTCGATCAGGAGTTTATAAAATAACAACTCTTGTAACATTTGAACTTAATGCAATTCAATACACTTAAGAAATACATTTAGTTTTCGCTAGTTCTTATCCCATATTAATTGCTTAAGTTTAGTTTGTTATTAATTTGTTCGAGTTGTTTTTGATTGTTTGTTTTTATGCAATCATCTTTGATCACATTGCCGATTTTTGAACATCTTTATCTCGTGTCGTATAGCATCTCTCATGTCCATAAATGCTACCATTTTCCATCTGAATCTCCAATCAAAAAGTGTTAGAATTTGCTTGTGTGAGCAACGTCAAAGCCTTGTCCTCATCTTCAAATTTAACATCTACACGTTGCAAATTAATGATTGTTAGATTGAACGTGTTTATGTGTTGTCTTAGACCAAAACCCTCTCCCATCTTAAGCATGTATAACTTTTGCATAAGATACAACTTGTCTGTTAACGACTTTGACATGTAATGTCTCTCTAGTTTCAACAAAACTCGTGCATGTTATTCCTTGTCTAAAACGTGAAGCATTACCTCATCTTCCAAATGAAGGTGAATGATGGATACAATCATTGCTCCAACTCGCTCCATTCTGTCGTGGACATCTCTTCTGGCTCATTCTCCAATGCCTTAACCATTCCCAATTGCACTAGCAAGTCATTCACCCTTCTTCGCCATATAGGAGGATCCCTTATGCTCCATCAACCAGTCCCCATATACATAAAACATGAGCCACCTAATCAATATCTTCTATTGTATTATCAAGTTGAATTGAACTGAATTAGAACCAATCGATTCTAATACAATTCGGTTTGTAATCTTAAATATAGAATCAAGTGAGTTTGTATAAATAACTCTCGTTTAGAATTGGTTTGGTTCGATTCTTAAAAAATTGGACCAAATTTTCAGCCTCCAATGGAAATCCACACATGAAACAAAAATGAGAGAATTATAGTTTCTTTTTTCTTGTGTTAACAAAATACCGAATTGTGTTCTGTTCTATTTTCTGAAATCCTAATTACTTATTAACAAGCAACTCAATTTATTCGGGCATATAAACAAGCAACTTAATTAATTAGTTGTCCAATACTTGTTAAGTAATTGGTGAATTTCATTCTTCTAGTTCTTCATTTGTGTGTGACGACGCGAATTATTATTTAGAACTAATCAAAATCGATAAATTAAAATACTACTTTAAATTTATCACCAATTTACATTTGTCGTCCCAAATTGACATGTAGTAATGTGACAGAGTAATACATGTGACAAAAAAGTCACGTGGGATGACAAGATCAAACTTGTTTGTTTACTGTGAAATTATAATCCATTCGTCAACATGATCCGATCAATTAGAGATATGAATATATGTCATCTCAATTATCGATTATATATTTTATCCCACTATTAAATCAATGTAAGTCGAAAACTCCTTTTCGACCGTTGAGTACACTTTGACTAAAGGTTTCATTATTAACTTAACTGAATGAAACATAGATCATAATCTTTTATTATCTAAAAGTGACAAATCCTCTATTGATCATTCATAACCTTCATATTATTCGTGACATCCCCGAACGATGTCGTATTAGCGACTCTTGGAAGAGGAACATTCATTATCACCAAAGTATGACTGTCTTCATATAAGGTACTATAATAATCTCAAGTCAAAGGTTAATCGCCAACATTCAAATAGTTATCCATGTGGAATCTCTTTAATGGGTCTCCAATGTTTTGGTCACAAAACATTCATGTGTTCATTTAAGTGTCACCACACTTTAATTTGTGAGATCAGCTANATGTGTTCATTTAAGTGTCACCACACTTTAATTTGTGAGATCAGCTACTTGCTTCATAAAAAATACCACACATGATGGTCTGTCTGCTATAATGATATTTGTATCTCGTTATTACTTACGACCACATATGATTTAAAATTCACTCATGTATAATTTATATCTCACAATCACAACTAATTGTGATTAACAAATAACCAATACTTGAATCTACGGATTCTATTATTTAATTTATTAGAACATTAATTTAATTAAATAATAAATCTTACCATAAATATAATCAATTATGTATTAAAAGTATTTATGTTCAAAGTTGATTGCACTTAAGGTACAACACTTACAAAACTCTCACGCCATGACCAAAATTGCAATGACATATTCATATTAGTAAGATTAAGAAAGAGATACATATAACAAAATATATTAATACATATGCAATGCCCTAATTCCTCATTTATGTCTCTCGTGTCTGAGTTGACAATTTCAAAATCTTCACCAGCATCTATGTGGTCCACCGTTTATTTCATCTTAAAGATGTAGGAAATTTTTTATTTTGAGGCCCATCTCAAATTTAGGTACTTGGTTCAAAATAATATTCCCCAAAATTCACGCAACTTCACCACCGAAATTGAATAGAAGATTGTGATGTTTGGTACAAATGGCCAAAGAAGTCAATTCAATTTGCCTAAAACTTGTAATGTGATTTCGATAGGAAATTAGGATTTTTTTTTTCTTTCATGCGTCACTTTCTTGTACAAGATGATAGAGAATATGGATTGGGTGGTCCGTTGGATTTACGAGACAGATCCTTATTTAAATGGAAATGCAATGTGACTATTATATTGAACGAAATTTATACTAGAACTGTGTAAATGAAAATACGGTTAAATTTGTTGAGGTTTGGTTTCGATATAATTTGAATAATACAAGAATGATTGTGCTGGATATTTATCAATGATAGTCTAGTGCAAAAATTAAAAAAAAAATCCTTCAATAATGAACCAACTTTTTTCTCTCAGGAATTCGACGACCGTACCAAAATGTAAGAAAGAAATTCTACCAAGATGTCATGCTTGTGAATGCCAATTCTAATCATGCTTATTCGGCCTAATCATGCTACATGAACACAAAGTTTGACAAAATGGTTGACATATTGTCACATGACATTTTATTGTTGGACTGTTTTAAAAAAAAGTCAGTTTTCACACCCAATCACCCCTTGCCACGACGTCTGACCAGATTCTTCTAGCAAAGTAGCATTATTCGGCCTAATCATGCTACATGAATACAAAGTTTAACAAAATGGTTGACATAATGTCATATGACATTTCATCATTGGACTGTTTTAAAAACAGTCAATTTTCCAATTCCCACCCAATCACCGCATGCATCTTCCGTCACTAGATCTGACCAAATTCTTCTAGCAAAGTAACATTATTCTAATTGTTACCGTTATAATTTCAAATTCTCTACTTCTCTCATTCCCACCACCCCTCTCCTCTCTCTATCTCTCTATCAACACAAAGACCCGGACATTTGCTTTCCTACCAATCCGAAGATTTTCATAGAAATAAGATCTTCACAATGTCGTCCACAAAAGCGAGCTCGAAGAAACAAGTTTTGCAGTCAGACAAAAATCGAAGTCTCTAAGACGATTCACGTCGACAATGATTTTGATGCGGACATCTCCAAGTCGTCATTCTTCAATTTCCTCTCCTTATATTCGAATATTCCGTTATGTCTTTTTGTAAAACTGTTGAAACTTCAATGTAGTGATATCAAAGGAATCGTGTGTGCTCTTAAGCAGATCAAAGAGAAGGAGCAGAAGGATGGTCAAAAGAACGATGAGACAATCTCTAGGGAAAATGTGTATGTTCTCAGATCTATGCTAGTGATAATCTTATTTATATTCTACATGCTTAAAAATGCAAAAAATTGAATCGTATGGACGTTTTTCACACAACAAGTCAAACGTATGGATGTTTTGTGCTTTTAAGCCTACTGTAAAACTTGAGAAAATTTCCACTCATTTTAATCCTGCTGATATTGGAACTAAATTGCTACCTTTAAATAAGTTTTTAAATTGTTTAAGTCAACTGAATATTTATACTTGCTGATTTGTGTATCAGGAATAAGAACAAATGATGTCATAATAGAGAAATCACTATAGATGAAACTGAGATCAATGTACCAAGGTGGATATTATGGAGATATTGTGGCAAAATGATGATTGGGCTGCTAATTGGGCTGAATTTGTTTTTGATGTTGGGATGTTGGGCTAGACTATTAACTGAAGGGAAAAATTCATAAATCAGGTGTATAGTTTACACCAATTCACAAATCATGTTTATAGTTTGAAAATTCAAAATTCAGGTATATATATTATTAATTAAATATAATAAAGTCAGAGTTATACATTCATGGTCACAAATGTATCCTTATGAGCCACAAATTATTTACTGGTCACATTTTATCAAATTTACTGGTCACAAATTATTTCGAGGTTACAAATCAAAAAAATTATGTCACAATTTATTTTATTGGTCACAAATCAAAATTATTGTAGGTCACATTTTATCTATCGGTCACATATTTTCAAGTTGAACCAAATAATTGGTCACATATACTGAAACGCCCCACCCGATCCGATCCACCACCCATATTTGGACACAGATGACCAAATAATTAGTCACATACACCAAATAGTGGTCACATACTACCTCCACCAACACTACCACCATGGCCACTACGGCAACTTGCGACCACCCTTACCCCGCCACTATCGCCACCACCACCACCACCGCCTCCACAACAACACAACCATCGCCACAACCACACAAATGCACCACCATCGCCAACAACAAAAACGTACCACCATCGCCTACGACTATCACATCGCCGCCGCCACAAACACCTACTGCAACACCATACACCACCTCATAAACACCATCACCACCACACACAAAAACCCATCCAAACCCTTCACAACTGCTAGATCCACCACACAAACACCATCACCATGACCACCCACAAAACACCATCCAAACCCACAAAATCACCACCACCCGAATCGAACTTAAAACACTATCAAAGAACCTGAGCCCTCCATTTTACCTTGCAGCTTCGCGACGACGTTCGGACAGCAGTGTCGCGACGCTGCCACGCGATAGGCATCACGACACTGCTGCACGAAGGCGTTATGACGCCGTCGCGAACCGCAGCAGTGTTCGCGAACTGCAGCGTCTGATGCCGTTCGCGCAATAGCATTGCAACTTTGCTGCAGTGGAGGGGACGCTGCTGCAGCGAGAGGGGGAGGGAGAAAGAGAAGGGAGGAGAAGCTGACGGTGGCAGTGGTGGTGGAGGCGACGGGTGAGAGAGTGGAGAGATGAATAGATTGTGAGGGAGTGGAGAGAAATGAATTAGTTTAGGGTTTGGATAGATTAAGTGTTTGATATTTAAAATAAAATATTTGATTTTTGAATAAATAGATTGTAGACCTGATTTTTAAAAACCAATGTTTTAACACCTGATTTTTTATAATTTCCCTTAATTGAATTACTTGGTGGCCCCTGTTTTGTTTGGTTAAAAGCGTGTTCTTACATGGATTTTAGTTCATACGTTTTACTTAAAAGCTGGACGATTGAGATGTCGCCAAGTGTCACCCAATGGCCATTGGATGGAGACCTTCTAGAGACTTCCCTTTATACTAGGGAGTGAGTTCATGTGGCTATTCATTCTCTCATTCTTTTCATTCTCTCGAACTCTCTCTAAACTCTCTAGCCTTTCTCTGTTCTACACTCCGAAATCGAAGCCCCTTTTTAGATCGATGGTTGTATAGTCCTTGTATATATCTTGAGTGATTTGTTGAGGACTTTTATTATATCCTTGTGTGGATTTCTGTCTCGATTCGTAAGAGTTTCATATTCTGTGATGTAATCTTGAGTGATTCGTCTAAGTGTTTGGTATAATCTTTGAACATAGTTTTATCCTTCTTCCGTTTTGGCGGAAGCTCAAAAGGAGATTAGAAATTTTGTTCTGAACCTCTTGCCTTAGGGCGAAAAATCCTGTGTTTTTTACTTTTTCATGTTATTTTTTTAACATTTACTTTTATAATCGTTTCTTAAACGTTGCTAATTTGTTGAACATGAACACTATAGTGTGTGCTCTTAAGCAGATCAAGGAGGAGCAGAAGGAAGGTCAGAAGAAGAACGAAGAAACAATTTCTAGGGGAAATGTGTATGTTCTCAGATCTATGCTGCTTATCTTATTTATATTCTACATGCTTGTCCATGCGTATACATATATTCTCATTGATTATGATACGATTTGAATATTATTTTTTGTGTTGTGTTCATAGTTTCTTTAATAGTTTCCTCTAATGTTATAGCAAAAACTAGTGGTGTCAATGGGCTGAGCCTTACCCGCACGAGCCGAGCTCGTGGCTCGTGCCCGAGTCATATTTTTTTTAAACTACTACTACTAAATCTAAAAATATATATATATATATATATAAATATATATACAGATTTTCTAAAGAAATGTATATTTAAAATATTGTTTACAAAATATATCTAGATCGTTGCCTTTTTAAAAATTTAGTTTTGTTTTTGTTTACCCTTCTATAGTACATTATATCAAAACATTTTTATTTTTTAAAATTAAAAAATAAAGATTTTTAAAATATTGTTTACAAAATATATCTCGATCGTTGCTTTTTTAAAAATTTAGTTTTATTTTTTGATATATATACACACACACATTTTATAAAAAAAAATTGAATATACATTTTGCAAAAAAAAATTATTTTTTTAGGCAGAGTTAAAAAAATTTGGGATCAGCTACTTAAATTTCGAGTAGGCGGAGTTAAAAATTGCACGCGAACAACTTGTTACGTGTACAATTTTTTAAAAAAATTATAAAGGTATGAAAATTAAATTTTGTGATAAATGCCGTGAAATTAAATATCACTTACTTGGTTACATGCGATTTCAGCATATTTATTTTGAATTCGATAATTAGCGTCATCCTAGTCCTTCACGCACATTAACGC
>CAIGRL010263043.1:0-14487 GCA_903798325.1 Fraxinus xanthoxyloides | reverse complement strand
TTTAATGGACAATTTCGATAAAAAAAAAAAGAAGTCAAACAGATTTCAAACTTTCAACATTTTCCATGAAAAATTATACCAATCAAATACACTTAGTTACAATTCCCTGTAAAACATTTTCTAGGAAATTTTTTTCCCTGTAAAATATTTTCTTTCCACCAATTTTCTACCCTTGCAATCAAACGAACCCTTAATGCAAGTCTAGTGAGGGAGAGGCCTTGTTTGCAAGTTTGGAAACCAGTAGTCGAAGCTGCTGCCTTTGTTTGTGCTCAGTCGCCCGTTAATTTTGATGGAATGTCTCACTATTCCAGTATTGAAAAATAGGGAAGGAATTAGTCCATCTAGTAGCACTTTCGAATGGTGTATCTCAAGTGTGTACTGTGTAGAGCAATACAAATTGGTGGATGGGTCACATTTTGACCTCTCTTAGTATTGTGATAGAATAGAGTAATAATTATTTCACGGTCAGGGAATGTAAAATTGTACTAGTCAGATCTTTACATATTTTACCGGTTACTTTATGAGGATCAATCTGATCTGCTTAATGATCTAATATGAAGGACTCCTACCTTCTAATGATTTTCATGAGCTATAAATTTGATGTTCATATTTGCTTCTTTAGGCAGGAGATTCGTACTGCAACAAGTTCTATGACTTCAGTTCCGAAGCCATTGAAATTCTTGCGTCCTCATTATGGAACTCTGCAAGCGCATTATGAAAAAATGGCTGATTCTGGTTTAAAGGTAAAATCTGTTTAAAAATCTGTGCTCATGTATGCCAGTCTTTCACACAAAATTTCTCAAATAATTGTTTTCTTTTATGCAGAAACTCCTGGCCGATATACTTTCTGTTTTGGCTTTGACAATGTCTCCAGAAGGAGAAAGGGTAGGCCATATTTTTTATCCTATGCATTTGTATAAAGTTCTAACATATTGGTATCTTAAATATTCTTATATTCATGGAATGTATGTCTACTCTTGCATGAATTATTTGAAAAAAATTAGCCAAATGATAAGTATGACTAATTCTACATGCTGTTTATATTAATACTAGAGCGACATTTTATTTATACTAAAAATTGAAGGCTAACTGAGTAAGAAACTGAAATAAAACTAAGAGTTACAAACTTGATAGAATGGTATAACACCGTACTTTTTAATTGTGCTAATAAGCACAGAATGCATCTTATGGACCTTATAGTCCGTAAACCTAATATAATTAGGAAGAAGTTAACTTTTGCCCCTTGGATTGGACAATTAGTGAGTTTGATTAAGTAGGATAGCAGATGCTTGCAGTGCTGTTGGAAGCATTTTTGCTGGTTTTAGTTTTTGTGCCCTCCGTTTTATGAGCATCTGCAATCATCTCATACGGTCTTTGTTTGCTTTATGTTTGCCTGTTTTATGGTCGTTTCTTTCAGCTACAAGTAATTTCTTATTGGACCCCACCCATTTATAAGTTACAAAAGGATAAATAATTACAGCTCTTTTTCTATGAAGTAATTTGAATTCAATTGTATATATCATGAATACATCTACTGTTAAATTGTAACTGAGAGTAAGTAAATACACTTAGCCTTTGTTTGGGAAGAATTTATAGACGGTTTAATAATTTATAAATAAATAGAAAAACTTGTGGATAAGTAAATAGTAGTTGTGGGTCCATTGAAATATGTGGTTGAAAATGAAATTGTTTATAAATTAGCCAAACAGAGGCTTAGCAACTCAAATTAAGCACAAAAGTGGATATCATGACCACGAATTTAAGTTCAGAAGTTCCAACATAGAATGTTTTTAAGATATTCCCCTAGGCTGAATGATTGGTTATAGACTTATATTATATCCTTGACCTCTCTCTCTCTCTCTCTCTTAAATTCTGATGGAGTGAGGATTTTATCCATATATATAGTGCACCTATAAGTTACTTAAATTTTAAAATAGTCCTTTCCCATTCTGCTCTCAAGCTCAAACAAGGTACATAAAACAACTGTATCCCATAAAAGGAGCTTGCGAGCATTTTTAGGATAAAAACATTTTCTTAAGTTCATTATGTGTGAATTAATGAAGTCCAAAGATTCACTCCCACATCATTAGCAAATCATTTCTCAGGTCATCAAGATTTTTTTGAAGTCAGATGAACATATAATTTTTTTTTTTTCCATTTTATTTTGTGATAAAAGCCATTCATTTGTCAATAAGGGTTTAGGCCAACTTACCTAAAAATGGAAGATCTCACATAAATGATGGGCCTATATTTCTTGCTAGTTATGTATATTATTTTATTGAGATTGAATGTTAGGTTTATCTTGAAAGCTATTGGTGTATGATATATTTAATTATTTATGCAATTACTAATGTTGCAGGCAAGCTTGAAATATAGGCTGCTAGGTTCCGAAGGTGATATTGGTTCATGGGGCCACGAGTATGTCAGGTGAGGATTTCTGACCATTATTTAAGCTATTTTTGGCTTCAAATAACGTTCACACAAGTGTGTGATTTTGACTTTACTGCCTAATCTTTGTGTTTCATTCTTTTCTTCATCACACATTATTTCTGTTAATATAATTGAGTATGAATAACGTGTTACTTTATTATTGTGTTAGAGGTCACATACTTGTGTATGACATGTCCATGTTAGTGTGAGATTCACCGTGTGATGCATCGACACAGACGCGTGTCGACCAGTAGGTGTTTGATACACGATTTTTCTAAAAAGCATCAACACTAAATATCCCCCAACAAGTTTATTAAATTCTTCAAAAAAATTTATTTGGACAGTATAACTTGATTTTTATACTTAATATTAATTTTTCTTATTGAAATCTTTTACATAAGAATACTTATTTGTTATACTATAGTAATGTTAAGTTATATCTATTACAATATTACTACAATGAAGAAAGGAAAATGTCTATGGTAGAATGTTCGAAGAGTGTCAATATCTGACTGGACATGGTAGTGTGGAACACGGATACGTCACCCTAGTTGAAGTGTCCGTGTAACATAGTTTGAAATGAGTACTTGGTGTTTATTATTTATCAGAAGGATACAGTGCAACACAACTTTATCAAACCAAATTTTAATTTCATGTATTTTCAAAATATCCTTTTTGTAGTGCATGAAATGACTTTTCATCTGTATGGTTTAGGGGACATATTTTTTCAATTGTTGGAGTCTTGTAATGAAAATTTATTCCAAGCTGTTCTTTATTTGAATGTTAAAATTTTTTGCAGGAACTTGGCTGGGGAAATATCCCAAGAGTATGCAAAACGGCAGGTTGGAACTTCTACCATATTGGATACCATCACAGATCGATTTGGTTTTAGTATGACTCTTTAGTGAACTTCTTGATTGATGCTTGTGTTTGCGTTTATATTTCAGAGAGAGATAAAATCTTGAGTGGTGGTTTATCAAATTCTTATGCGATACTTTTACTTTCACACATCTAACTATTGGTGCCACTATGTTAACAAGTTAAAAAATTGCTCGATTCTGTTGGTATTTCTTGATGGATGCTTGTGTTTGAGTTTATATTCCAAAGATTGATATAAAGTCTTGAGTGGTGGTTTATCAAATTTTAATGTGACGCATCAACTTTCAGACATATGACTAACAGTGCCTGCCACTACGGCAACGAGTTAAAAAAAATTGCTCGATGCTGTTAGTATTACTGATTAATTGGCTGTTCTCTTAAAGTTCTTCAAAGAAGTCACTTGATCCCCCTTTCTTCATTTGAGCAATGTATTTTTGCAAGGTAGAACCAATAAATGGTTCTGCACGCAGAATAGCTGAATTAAAAAGAAGTTATAAGCATGTTTCTTTCTGCGACATCTTTTCAGACTGAGGAAGCCTTAATTGATGATCTAATGGAGCTGGTGGGGCAGATTGTTGCTTTCCATATGAAGGTAAATTTTTTTTTCTTTGTGTTATATTTGGATAAAGATATTTTGCTTTGAACTGATGCATGACAGTGCATGACCTGGTTAGTTAATTGTTCTGTTTACTGTGATTTTTTACCACTGGCAATCTCATCAACGAGTTTCCAGTCATTGTCAATGCATATATGCTAGTTTTTTTCTGGAACAAAATTTATGGAATCTCTTTTTTTAACCCTTTCATTCGCAGCACAATGCTGAACCCGAGGCGGTAGATCTTCTAATGGAGGTACTTTTAATCCTTCATAACTGGATCTCAAAAAATTACAAAAATACTTGTAAGAAAAAAAAAGAATGTATTTGTTATCTAGACATTTTGTTATCCAGGTGGAAGACCTTGATCTGTTAGTGGAGCATGTAGACAATGCTAACTATAAGAGGACATGCCTATACCTTACTAGTTCTGCAAAGTAAGTATATTCCATAAACAGTCATTGGAAGTTTCTATGTTATTTGTCTGGACTCTTTTATCCTTTTGTGGAATTTGTTTAAAAATCACCCATCCTCATCTGGACCACACTGAAATATTTGATGCATCATCATGCAGTGGATATAATGTGCAAGAAAATATTGGCCATTTGAACTTTGTTATTCTTCCCCGATTGCCATTTTAATTTAAGCTATGATTATTTATTTGATCTAGAATGTATCACCTTGTAGATATAAGTTCTTAATTTTTTCCAAATATTTCATGGTTTTATCATTGTATTGGTAGATATGTTCTGTGGAAAATATATCTGTTGCCAAGTTTAGGTTTTGAGTACATTAGCACATTCTTATAACCAAGCATTACTGCACTGAACTACACCCAGCTGGTGCTGTTGTCTTACCTCTAATATAGAGTGGCAAGGTATTTGGCAGTTTCATGCATGATAGAATTGATGGAACAGGTTAAGCAAAACCGTCGGTGTTATTTGCTATGTTAGAGCACCCTACTCATAATTCAAAGATCACTGGTCACCTGTAATCTGTAAAATAAGATATTATTGTCATAGGATTGTCTTCATTATGAAGCCAAGTGACATATAATAGCACTTTTGGAAGGTTTGCTCTCCCCCCATCCGTCCTTCTAAACTGGTAATTACAAGGAGAGTGCATTCTGTTCGGCGTTCATCTGCAGTAACCGTATTATCTGGGAAGCTAGATAGAACTTCTAAAAATCTTTTGTTCCTTGGGGTGAATTTTTCTTCTTATCGCTCATTCAAATACGTTATAATGTGGATCTAGGGCTTGAAATTTGAGGAACTCTTCATCAACAAAATTTCCCATTTATAACTCATTAATTAATAGGAATAGCACTGGTTGTACAAGGCTCTAACCTATGTTTCGTTTCAGATACCTTCCTGGACCAGATGATATGTTAGTTTTGGATATTGCATACACAATTTATATGAAATTTGAAGAGTTTCCTAGAGCATTGCAGATTGCTTTGTACCTTGACAACATGCAGGTTTGTACTCTCAAGGACTAAGCAATTCTTACTTAGGTCTTGAAACTATGGAGTAATTTTGATCAAATTCTCCTGTATGATAAGACATGCGGTTGTACTACATGTACATAATATTTACATAATGATTTACACATACATGATATGGTGAGATTGAGTCAGAATTTCTTCAACCAAAAAAATAAATAATTAAAAACTCTCTCTTTTTGACAACCCATTTGTATGTAAATCATTATGTAACTTCATTATGTACAAATAGCATTATTCTAAGGCCTGATATAGACACAAAGGTCTGGATCCCAATTATAAAATGCACGTCTTATTTCTGGAGAGAGAGAGAGAGAGAGAGAGAGAGAAAATAAAATAAGAGATCCATGCTTTCACCTTTTTCGAATTTGACTCTTACACCTTGGTATTCATTTGCAGTATGTAAAGCAGGTTTTCACCTCTTGTAATGATCTTCAAAAGAAACGGCAATTTTGCTTTATCCTTGCTCGCCATGTAAGTCCTCTTGAATTTTGCTTCTGCATTCATCTATACTGCCTGTTCTTGTCCCAGGTGCCTATTTTTTGGTGAAAGGGAGGGACCAAGTCTGACCAGAATGCAGTTGTGATGTAATGTAGAATGGATACTCACCCACAATTTAAATCTTGACCTAATATTGGTTGTGTTTCACCATTGGCTTGCTTTTTATTTACCACTCATGATTTTACAGTTTGATGTAGAATTGGAGAGAAAAAAATAAAAAATAAAGCATCGCCAAATTGATTGTTATTATAGTGAACTCTGGTCTAGTCTGTCCCAATCCTTATGTGGTACTTGCGGTGGGTAAAGTGTGTACAGATTCTCATTGTGCACTCAGGTACTGATGAGTTGTGCTACAGATGATCACAAATTCTTTTGGGCTGGAGGGTTTGTACTTAGAGAGTGAGCCACTGCAGTTTGGGGCTTGAAATATAGGGTGTGTTTGAGCCATATTATTTAGGAAGAATGTATTCTGGAATAGTAGATTAATGGAGAATGTGTGGTTGAAAAAGAAGGAAAAGTTATTGATGTAAAGAAAAATATTATTTTATTGAAGAATATGTGATTGAAAATGAGTAGAACAATAGGAATGAAAATTTTAATGTGTACCAAACAGGGACATAATTCTGTCTTGTCTTCGTTGCTCTTAATTAATCTATATACTTAAAGGTCACCAAACTGCATGGTCTTTTACAGGGAATTACTTTTGAACTTGATGATGAAATGTCTCCAGAAGATGAAGAAAGGGAGGCTCTGCAAGAAATCATCAATAATACGAAACTGAATGAAGGGTATCTTACACTTGCTCGTGATATAGAGGTCATGGAGCCCAAATCTCCTGAGGATATTTACAAGGTCTGGATCTAGTGGATTTCTCCTTACCTCTGTTGGGATTTTGGAGACTGATCTTTTAGCATATTTGAGGTTATCTTGAACATAAAGTTATTTTTTTCATAATAATTTGCCCGAGTTCTCAGGCACATTTACTTGATGGCCGAGCTAGTGGTGGGGGAAGTGTTGATTCTGCTAGACAGAACTTGGCAGGAACATTTGTTAACGCATTTGTAAATGCTGGCTTCGGTCAGGTAAATATTTTTTTATTTTTTTTTATGAAGAGTAGGTTCAGTCTAGAATCGGAAAAGGATTGGTTCTTTGTCAATGTTCTCAAACTGCGTAATTTTTATTTGTTCAGGATAAGTTGATGACAGTTCCATCAGAGGCATCAAGCGGTGGTTCTTCAACAAGCTGGCTTTTCAAAAATAAGGATCATGGAAAGGCCAGTGCTGCAGCAAGTCTGGTATGTGCCTTAGGTCATTTTATTTTTTACCTGTAATGTGAAGGCATCCTGATCATGCTATGTTATTACCATTACAGGGTATGATTCTGCTATGGGATGTTGATTCTGGACTTGCGCAACTCGACAAATATTTCCACAGTACTGACTCGCATGTCATTGCGGGCGCATTACTAGGAGTCGGGATCGTAAATTGTGGTATCAAGAATGATTGTGATCCGGTGAGTCCAAATTTATAAAATTGATTGAAGTCTTGCGTACAGACACATTTCCTGAAAATTTTCGCTTTTGTTCACATGGATTGATCGTCAATATTAACAAATATTTGACCAAATCTTTTCCTACATCATGTTAATTTGTTCTCTCAGGCATTGGCTCTTTTAGCGGAGTATATAGACAAAGAAGATTCTTCAATTAGAATAGGTGCAATAATGGGCCTAGGACTGGCATATGCTGGGTCTCAAAATGAACAGGTGAGTTTCTGTTTGATCAACCCAGTAGAAATTGATGATTGTTCTAAATCTTATGACCTTATTTGTGAAATTTATTTAACAATATTTGAGTAGCCCATAGCTAGCTCTCACGACAGATTTCCATTTTTCATGTCCGCTTGAGAAGAACCTGCGTTTACCTAAATCTGACTATCTATGTTATTACTTCTTTCCAGATTCGAAGTAAATTAACCCCCATACTTGGAGATGCAAAGTCATCACTTGATGTGATTGCATTTACTGCAATCTCTCTAGGCTTGGTATATGTAGGTTCATGTAATGAAGAGGTTGCCCAGGCAATTATATTTGCATTGATGGACAGAAGCGAGTCAGAGTTGGGGGAGGCCCTCACCCGTCTCTTGCCTCTGGGTCTTGGTCTTTTGTATCTTGGGAAGCAGGTAATTATGGTTGCTTCTGCTGTGGCATTTAATCTCACCAAAAAACATATCTGGGCATAACAAGTTAGGTTCTTTTTTTTCCTGGTTATTCTTTAGAAATTACCTCTGGTGTGGGATGACACTATGTGCAGGCATGTAATATTTACTTGCTGTAGACAAGCCAAAACATTGCCGTAGGTAGACTTCATTATAGTATTAATTCACAGTTTTCATCTCTGACAGGAAAGTGTGGAGGCAACAGCTGAGGTTTCAAAGACATTTAATGAGAAGATTAGAAAACATTGTGACATGACTCTGCTTTCATGTGCCTATGCTGGGACTGGAAACGTTCTCAAGGTTATGAACTTGTGCTGTTGGACTCAGGCTGGTCGTGCTGCTAAGTTTATTAAGTTACTAACTGCTTTTTGTATTACAGGTACAACACTTCCTTGGTCAGTGTGCACAACATCTTGAGAAGGGAGAAACATACCAGGGACCTGCTGTACTTGGAATTGCTATGGTAGCAATGGCTGAGGAACTAGGGGTTGAGATGGCTATTCGTTCATTGGAGCATCTTTTGCAGTATGGGGAGCAGAACATTAGAAGGGCAGTTCCTCTGGCACTGGGTCTCCTCTGCATTTCAAACCCAAAGGTGATATCTATCCTTTGATGTCTGCATGTGTTCATTTGAGGTGACAATGTATTAGTACCTAAAGGTCTGCTGTTCTCAAGCTATTTTCTGTCATTGGCAAGTCTGAGCAGATGGTCAGAGACACAAAATATAATCATTTGATCTAGAAAATCTTTTCTGGAAGCAGAAAAACAAATACTGCTGAAAACGGGAACTCATGTTGGCATATTCATTAAAATAGCATAATAAAACACGTAAGCAGTTCAAACTCAGGCTGCCTAAGGTGTGCCCTGCTCAGTCTTGCCCATTTCAAGATTTAGCCCTTGTTTGGGCTCCATTTTAACGATGTTTTGGGGAAAATTGTATTTTTGAAATAGTGATTTTTTGAGGAATGTGTGGTTAAAAAAGAAGCATAAGCTTTGGGTTTACATGTAATATTATTTGATTGGAGAATGTGGGGTTAAAAAGAGGAGAGAGAAAAATGCATTTTGGATAAAATGGAGTCCAAACAAGGGCTTATTCTCATAGCCCAGTTTAGGCTTTAAACACAGTCCGATCCAATTTTATTTTTACTATAGGGTATAATTAGGGAAAAGAAGAAATGAAGAGTCCGTGCATGACCTATCTCCTTGCCCTCTACCGATTCAAATGAACTGTGACTCCCTCTTCTGCAGGCTACAAGCAACTCGTCTTTCATTTATATATTTTGCTGGTGCTCTGTGTGTTTTTCCCTTTTCTTTAAAAGCTGAAAGTAAACAAAATGCTATCAAAATAGCTGGTTCACTGTCATGTCTGTTTTGAACGTATTTCCTTGTGGATTAGTGTTCTTGCAATGTGATTACTACCTTTTACATCTATTTTTGCCTTGCACAACTGATACCCGTTTTAGCCTTCTAATCATCGTTTCTGTGTTCTGTACAGGTCAACGTCATGGACACATTAAGCAGGCTTAGTCATGATGCTGACACAGAAGTTGCAATGGTAACGCAATCCCAGGCTAGCTTGGTTTTGAAATTGTTCTTCATGAAAGTAATCCGAGGCTTAAAAACTTATTATTTATTTATTTATTATTTTCTGAATCGTGCAGGCAGCCATTGTGTCTTTGGGTTTGATAGGAGCCGGAACCAACAATGCGAGAATAGCTGGAATGCTTAGGAATCTATCAAGTTATTACTACAAAGATGCCGGCCTTCTTTTCTGTGTAAAGTTTCCATTTTAACCTTGGTTCAGGAATATACATTCGTTATCCACATCCAGAGGCCAAGTATGTCTTAACAGTCTAAATAATTTGCACTGCAACCTGTGCAGGTACGGATTGGTCAAGGTCTTGTCCATCTTGGCAAAGGGTTGTTGACCCTTGCTCCATATCATTCTGAAAGATTTTTACTATCCCCGTAAGTTAATCTTGTTTTGAAAGTGTAGCAGTCTGCCCAATGTTGCCATTTTAATGTGTATATTTCCATCAAACCCATTTTATGTTGCATCTGCATGAGACAATGTCTTCATAGATGGAGGTAATTATGGTGGTCAGGTACTTGCTGAGTGTATTGAGTGATTATCTTTTACTTGGTATGAATACAGCCGATGGGGCAACTTGGATCTGAACAGTCTTGAGCCACTGACTCTGTGGAAATAGCGAATTTTTGGATTTGTGCTTGATGTTGAATGGTGTGATAAATCATAAATTTCTCATGCCTGAGCAAATTCTTATGCCCCATGATTTGGCTAATGAAAAGCATCAAGATTTCTGTATATAATTTTCTTAATCTATCCAGAAGCAATGGATTGAGCGGAGTGACATCAAAGAATTCACGTACCTCACTTCAAATTTCTAAGAATCACCTTTAGTTTTAATTTTGAGAAATTAATCTTGAAAGGAGATATTATAGAGCTCAGTGCTGTTGACGTTGTCTTTACTCTTTTAACTACATTTTGTGCATTCATGACGCTTTCTTATCTTCTTTGAAGGACTGCACTGGCTGGACTCGTGACTTTGCTGCATGCATGTCTTGATATGAAGGCTATTGTCTTGGGGAAGTACCATTATGTTCTATACTTCCTTGTCCTTGCTATGCAGGTTTGTCTTTTTTCTTGTTGGGTGGTTGTTGTGTCCCCTTTTTGTTTGTCACCTTCCATGTCTTGTCTTTTCTTTCTTGATGCTGCTTACAATAGAATGTATATATTGTCTTCAGCCAAGGATGCTGATGACCGTGGATGAAAACCTGAAACCTCTGTCGGTACCTGTTCGTGTGGGCCAAGCTGTTGATGTTGTGGGTCAAGCTGGTCGCCCCAAGACTATTACAGGTTTCCAGACCCACTCAACTCCCGTTCTTCTGTCTGCTGGTGACAGAGCTGAGCTAGCAACTGAGAAGTAAGTTATATTATCCTTGTGAAATGTGCTGTTTATTTAGTGCTTGTTTTGGAGTCCTATAAGTTGTGGGTCCTACGTAATGATAAGCGGGTAGTAAGAGGTACGTTCTATGAAATGTGTGGATAAAATGTATGTTTGACCAACTTAAATTAAAATTTTAAAGCTGAACATACACATTACATGCTAATATCTATTGGCTGTGCAGATATGTTCCTCTGTCTCCCATTCTTGAGGGTTTCGTCATCCTTAAAGAGAATCCAGAATACAGAGAGGATAATTGATGCTGAATTAGGTCGTATATGGCCTCAAGTTTCGTTTTTAATCCAATCTGGTCCAGAATCACGCACTTGAGCATTTCGCTGTGAAATACCTTTCTTTGGCTGACGGATGACCTTTTCCTTTTCCTTTTTTTTTCAAGTTTTATCTAATTTACTGCTGATATTGTTCTGTGTTTTGAATTCGGATACACTATTAATTTCATGTTCTGTGTTAGCTTATTCTATATCTAGTCTTCTGCAATCTTCCTTATGTAACTCATGAAGTACTGCACTGTAAATTTGTGACTTGATCCCAAAAGGAAAACAAAATGCTTTTACATTTTTTTTCTTTTATGTTTTACTGTTTCTGCATCCAATTTGATAAGTTTTGGGAATCGAATTTTATTTTCTAGTATGAAATATATTTCTCCAGTATGGATGATTGTGGTAGACCTGAGGCTTCAACCCGGGGACCTCGCAAGTGTTATCATGTATTAAATGAATAATCTCTATCATGGAGAGCAATTAATAACATGAAACATGGAAACAAGAATAACATAAGATTTACGTAGGTTACGTGAAAATTACGTCAACCTTCTACAGGAGGCTCGTCCTATTTCTAGCTTAAAACGTGCAAATTTCACTGGAGTACTGCTATAGCGCTTAAGAAATTTCCATCTCTAACCACACTAGGGGGTCTGTGAGCGTTGGAAGGTGTCAAATATATTAAGAGTATGTTGGGTACCGATTAAAATCCAATTAAAATTAAAAATATAGTTGTTATTGGATCTCATTCGTTTAATAAAAATTAACAATAACGACTAGTTTATCGATTTTAACCTCTACCAAACGTGCTCTAAAGTTCCAAAACGTCTATCAAAGTAGAATAATTCTTCAAGTACATGATTTTTTAATAGATTTTATATACTCGATAATATGAAGGATAAAAAATTATAATATCGTCAATTTTAATTATTTAGTTGCAACAAACCTATGTGATCAGGTTTATCTTCGTATTTTACCACCACCTGCTCGTACGGACTTGAAATGAAAGGGACTTGAATTTTTTTGCAGAAGAAGAGAAAAAAAACAGCATGCTATAGCTTTGTTCTAAAGCCTCAATGGTGGCCATATATAGATGGAGTCTCCACATTAGCTTTGTTCTAAAGCCTTAATGGTAGCCATATATGGAGTCTCCACGTTTGAAAACCAATTGTCTTGTTCTAGGGACCTCCTTTTGCTCTTTAATTGACATGCATGTGTGAATCAACCTCCCAATTTCAAACTTCCCGGCAGCTAACTTGAAAAGAATATGTAATATGAACAAGTGGAGTGTCAAAAGTGGACATGTTTTATAGGATATAATACATGAATGTGATACAGTACAAAAAATAAATTAAAATCTTGTCGGTGTCATGTACAAGTAACAATAGTGTTCTATATGTGTGTGTGTGTGTGTAACTTAGGCCAAGCCCTCAAAGATCAAACCAATCATCAGAAAGCATATGATTTTGATATGGTTGGCATTGCATTTCTTGACTAGTTGCTTGGTTTCATCTTTCAAGAGCTACACATGCACAGATTAGCTCGTATAGTTTTCGACCCCAATAACATGTTGGCAAAGAACTGGTCACGGGGAACTCCCATTTGTGTAATTGGATTGGTGTACGTGTGGCAAAAGGCACCCAAGAGTTGCACGCTCGAATCTTTTCAACATGGGTCTTGATGGTACAATCGCAAAAGAATTAGGCTCTCTTATTTCTCGTTCATTTGGACATTGGAAACAATAGTTTCCACGGCCATATCCCAAATGAACTTGGGCATTTGTGTCGATTGCGAGATATCTCTGCATGGATTCAAACAAGCAAACGGGTCAAGTTCCCGAGTTTTGCATGCCTATCTCAACTTCAAGGCTCGACTCTTTTTGACAACAGTCTCACTGGACCTATACCTGCTGCAATATTTAATCTTTCTTCATTGTTGAGCATTTCTGTGGGAAAAAATCAACTTTCTGGTGTGCTTCCAATGAACCTTTGTGACAATTTGCCAAACTTCCAAGGATTGTATCTTTCGTGGAATCAGTTGAGTGGTTCTTAACCAACAAGTTTACCCAAATGTGCAAAACTTGAGAAGATCTCTTTTGTCTATCAACAATTTCACAGGAAGCATTCCAATAGAGATCGGGAACTTGAAACAGCTCCAGATATTCTACTTGGGCCTCAATAATTTGTTTGGTACGTCTCATCTTTCCTGTAAACATGTTTCTGGCCTTAAATTGACTTTTCTTTGCTTGAACCAACACGGCTAAAAATTTAAGCAGTTTAGAAAGGAAGTAAAGTTATTTTACCAGTTCATTTTATCAATTTATTTCAGGAGAATTGCAATCAACAATCTTAAAGACATCTCTTCCTTGGTGCATATTGATGTTTCATTCAATCAAGTCTCTGCAAGATTTCCTCAAGATCCCTGCCATCTCTGGACAAAGCTTGAAGTCATTTATCTTTTCACAGGTAACATAGATTTGTGTGGAGCGTCTTGATTCAAGGTCGAGGCATGTAAAACTAATAAACCAAGACCAGTGAGTTTAAAAATACGGGCACCATAGATTTTAATTTTTGACCCACAATACAGGCACCATCTACTACATGGAACCAGGTAAGTTTCAAATCGATCAATAACATTAGAATATAGTAAATCAGTCGAACGACTTGCTAATAGGATCCTCACACGAGAATAAGTTATTCCAGTAGAAATGAGAGTATTGAATTAGTATTCCTGCATTATTTTTCTTCTGCTGGATCTATCCCATTTTGGGGGGTTAACCAAAGAGGTTCATTACCTAAGTTTTAAACTAAAATTTGGATGCAATTATTCGANGGCACCATAGATTTTAATTTTTGACCCACAATACAGGCACCATCTACTACATGGAACCAGGTAAGTTTCAAATCGATCAATAACATTAGAATATAGTAAATCAGTCGAACGACTTGCTAATAGGATCCTCACACGAGAATAAGTTATTCCAGTAGAAATGAGAGTATTGAATTAGTATTCCTGCATTATTTTTCTTCTTCTGGATCTATCCCATTTTGTGGGGTTAACCAAATAGGTTCATTACCTAAGTTTTAAACTAAAATTTGGATGCAATTATTCGATTGAT
>CAIGRL010263038.1:0-11829 GCA_903798325.1 Fraxinus xanthoxyloides | reverse complement strand
AACTTCCATTATTACAAGAAAACGCAATAAATTATAGTTCTAGAGACTTGTCTTAATGCTTTGGTAATTAATTGAAATGATAGTTAATAGTCAATCACTTGTTAGAAAAGATACGGATTCTACCTAATCACTAAGGAAATACTGCCACTCGCTCCTTCCTTTCAATTTTCTAACTTTGTTTTATTATTCAAGTCTTCATCTGTTCAAGCCTCTTCACTTTTACACGTAATTACCACTGCCTCTTTTTTCAATTGGCATCCCAATTTTACATTATGATAATTTGTTCTTTTGGGGTTTATTTTCTCCCAGCTTAAACATATTGATTGGATTGGTATCCCTATTTTAAATTATGATAATTTGTTCTTTTGGGGTTTATTTTCTCCCAGCTTAAACATATTGATTTGATTTTCATGAATTTAGTCAATAACCATCATGAAAACATGACATCTCTTTCAGCAGATTTTGATGGTTAATCGAGAGTATCTAAATGTGGATTTTGAATCGGGAATAGAGATACGTGCAAGCAATAGAGATCGGTCATCTCAAACGAATTGTTTAACTTCCGGAAGATTAATTCGTCGATCTTTGTCCCATAATGTTTATAAATGTTAAGAATTAATACGTACTTAGTTTTAAAACTGACGTGGTGTATGAGTGAAATGAAAACGCTCCATACAAATCGTCACACATAGCAACAATTCAAAGAATAATATAACATGAAACGCTTCATTTACACATATCTATTTAAATATAGAATAAATATTTAGTTATAACGTAAAAACTTTCACCTTTTGATCTTTTTTCATTGTTATTATAGTCAAATCCATCTTATCCTCAATTCTCAAACCAACTTTATGTTTGTCAACCTAAATTAATATAGCTTGAAGATTACAAGATCATTAACCCAATTTGAAAATATTGTCATGGTCAAATTAGNGTATGAGTGAAATGAAAACGCTCCATACAAATCGTCACACATAGCAACAATTCAAAGAATAATATAACATGAAACGCTTCATTTACACATATCTATTTAAATATAGAATAAATATTTAGTTATAACGTAAAAACTTTCACCTTTTGATCTTTTTTCATTGTTATTATAGTCAAATCCATCTTATCCTCAATTCTCAAACCAACTTTATGTTTGTCAACCTAAATTAATATAGCTTGAAGATTACAAGATCATTAACCCAATTTGAAAATATTGTCATGGTCAAATTAGTTATTTTTTTCCCAACCAGAACCAATTTTTATGCTTAGTTCCAACTCAACCAAACAAAGGCTATCATGATCACCACCATTGTACAGATCATCACCTGCTCTTTGAATTTCGAGATTACAATTTCAATTAAGCGAGTATAAGATACTCTTTACGACATAATTACTAATTTACTACATTAATTATAATATTTAGTATAATCTAATTCGGTATATCAAAACATCATTAATCAAGACGATAACATGAAATACATAAACAAGTTAAATTTCACTTTTAGAAATAATATTTGCCAAAGAATGAATCCAAATTGTATGCTTAATCAGGAGATGAATCATGATTGATTGAAGATCCATCACAAGTAGCGGTGTTAAATGGGTGGGTAAGTTGAGTCATCGACTTGCTCATGGCTCAACTAGGCTTGCCCATCAACTCGACCCTTGGTTGGACAAGTCACTTACGACTCACCAATTTTCTTTTAAGTGAAAATTACATTTCACTAACCAATTTCAAATCGACAATCGAGTCGATGTCGAGCTCACTTGACTAGCGAACCAATTTGCAGCCGTACGTGCACGGGGTTTTCACTAAGCGTGAGCCAGCTAGCTTCCCTAATCACATAGTCAAATGGTGCATTCCTTGTTAAACATTGGCTGCTGATAGCTATCTATTCGTTATCGTTGTTTGTATAGAGACATATATGAGTTCTTAAATTTTATGTTTCCTAACTACTTGGGTCCCTCTCTTATCATTGTGAATCTTTGTGCGTCACCATTTTGACAATAATCCATTAGTCAACTCTCTCTCTCTCTCTCTCAAACAAAAATAGCCCAAATCCTTAGTTAATAGTTTGCAGAACAATTTGTTAACAAAAAAAAAAAATGTTTAAAGCTACTAGCTACCGGCCCAGAGTAGTTGGCCAGCGGAGGTCCAAAGGTTCAGTCAATTATATATTTGGATATCATTACATCCAGCAATCAATAATTTAAATTTATAGATGCTTTATCCATGGTCATACAAATATAGAATTGAAGAAAAAGAAAAAAGGGAGAAGAAGAAGAAGAAGAAAGAAATATTAAAACCAATGTGAACATTAAAATGCTCTTCCTAAGTTTAAAGGTTTCCTGATCCAAATATTTGTTGTGTTGTTAATAAATTTTGATTTAGGAAATGATGGAAAACAAATGAAATATTGCCTTAATAACTGAATGTCAAAAAGTTGCCAGTTATTATTAGAAGGAAAAACACTAACAAGATAAAACAAACAATTGAAAACCTAAGTAACTTCATGTTTTTATTTCATTTATGTTCTTGATATATATACCTGTCTCTCAAGTTCTGTTAATGATTATTCATCATCCGATAGTATTTTGCGACGAAAATTGGAAGACATTAAAAGTAAAATGAGAAGAAAATAGCATTCTGATGCCATGCATTACAGATCCTCTCTCTGTACATACAGAAATTCAAGCCAAATCTATAGGTTATACACTAATGCTACTCAAACAGGTACTTTGAATAAATAGTGTACAGATACATATAAATGTATATGGACAGTGTGTATATATGCTGTTAAATTAAAAGGAAAAAGAGAATGATGAACAAAAATCACAGAAAGGGAAGGCAGAAACTCCAAACCTTCATGCATAGAGTGTCTAATTACTAAGCAATCTCTTGAAATATAGGGTCATCAAGAAGTTCAGACCACAATGGAGCTCCTCCATAGCTAGAAGTACTACAAGCATCTCCAGTATTAGTGTTGGAAGTCTCAGCCATTGGTTGGGCGGCAGCTGGAGATTGAGTTGGAGAGATAGTTGGAGGAAGCCATGGAGAAGAAGGTGAATTTTCACCTTGATTAAGAACTGCAAAATGAGAGCTGGCCTGAACCATATCCCCGTTCAAAGGTGTCTGAAGGCTGCATGGGGCTTGTAAATCAGGCATATGGGAGAAAGGGATTGAATCATTAATTGCCTGGTAATTTGTATTGTAATTGGCAAGAGAGGGGGGTGGGGTGGGTAGTTCCAGATAGGGTGTGTTTAACACCGTGTTTGTATTGATGGTGTTTAGATTGTTTTGGAAAGTAGGTGCCACGGAAGCTTGAGGTTGAAGAAGATACTGCAAGTACTGATTCAATCTGGCCATTTGGACAGCTTCTGTCTGAAATCTCATGGCCTGATCCTCCCATGAAGGGTTTTCAATGAGTTCTTTGAAATTGGCCAGGGCTATGAGATGAGGCAAGCTTGAAAAGATGTCGGTCCGCGGCCGGTGAGTCATTGGATCAAACCCCATCTGAATCAACTTCTTCTTCAGATGAGTGTTCCAGAAGTTTTTTATCTCATTGTCAGTCCTTCCAGGCAGGTGAGTTGCAATAGCAGACCATCTTATTTCAAAAAGTAAAAAATAAATAAATATAAAATAATAAATATTTCTAAAAGTTGTTCAAGGTAGGAGAAAAATTACTTGTTCCCAAGGATGGCATGGAGGTTGAGAATCGACTGTTCCTCTTCTTGAGAAAATTTTCCTCTTTTGATATCCGGTCTCAAGTAATTTGTCCAACGGAGCCTGCAACTCTTTCCACATCTGTTCAGACCTATAAATGCCATAAACATGTACAAAGACACATATTAGAAGAATTCTACAAAGAGTGCAGGGCCGGACGGGACGGGACGGAGTTGATGGAGAGATAAGAGGTACCCTACCAGCAAGTTTGGGCAGGGCTCTCCAGCTGCCATGGCCATGTTTTTGGATATGTTTGATGAGCTTGTCATCTTCTTCAGGGGTCCAGGGACCCTTCTTGAGTCCACTTTCATCACAGCAAGGGGACCTTCCCATTTTTTTTCTAATTACTATTTTTCCCTAGGATTTGGCTGCCTCCCTAAAATCCTACCAAATAAGCCAGAGGCTCTGGGGATTATATATAATGATCTCCTTCCCTCTTTGTCCTTATGTGGTATGCCTCTTGGACGTCTTGCGTGGGTGGACCCACGTAATATTTCATCTTGATATTACATAAATGCCCTTCCCTTTTTTTTATTGCTAAAAGGAAGCCAAGAGGATTTGGTCTGTAGGCAACCTAGAAATGGGAATATCAGCAAATTAATCTTTTCCCCTTACATAAAGCTTGTTACGATAATTGCCACTCTTAATTCATAGATTGAGTTATTTGAATGGATACCAATTGATTTTTAGATGAGATGTTTAGAGTCTGATTTTCAGATGAGATTTTTCCCCTTGGCATCGTTCTTTGTTATAATATAACCTTTTATGGAATTGCTATTTTGCATAGAACTTAAGCTTTAGCCACTGTTTGGTAGGGATTAAGATCAAGTTTTCAGTAAATTTTGATAAAAGTTGATGAAATGTGTAATTGAAAAGATGCGGATAATATGAAATGTTTAGTTACAATAATATTTTATGAAATCCACAATTTTTTAAACACACATTTCATTAATTTTTATTAAAATTTATATTTTAATCTCGACCAAACATGGACTAAATGTCTGTAATTACCTATTTTAATTAAAGAGCTAATACACATAATATTTATATACAAATAGCTGTCAAATTTGAAAAAATGAAATTGTCCTCAAAGTAGCAAATAGAAGATTAGAGGACAATTTTGACAGTAAAATGTCTTAATAATTTCCTAACTAATAAACCAAAGCAGAAAAGGCCAAAAATAAGAAAGTCGTCATCAAGAACAGGTGGCGGCTGTCCTCTGGTCGGAGGAACCCATCCCTCGCACGCAATTGGGGGGGCATTCCTTCGTCACTGATTGCATATTTTGCATGGCAATTTTTTTATTATATAGTAAAAGCTTTACGTAGAATATATAATATATATTCATGTTGATTGATGAGTCCTCCATTTCTGAGAGATCTTTGCCACCTTCAGCATATTCTCTGTTCCTTGAATTGATTAAAAAATTGGGTTTCCTGTGAATCATGCTACATTTACACACTCATCCCTCTCACATATGTGTGGGTCCCATTGTTGATCTCATACACATGTGAGAGGATTGTGTACCAAGTATGTACAAGATTATTGTTGGTTTTATGTTTGTTAAAGATATAACCTTTAGTGGTGGTTGGGCATCGATCTTTGTGGTAGAGGGGTAGAATTCGGAAGGTTGGCCGGGGTAGAGGTCGGCTCGATGACCGAGGGCTTGCGTGGAGATCTTGCAGAGTTACAAGCTTGGACGTCACTTCTGAATTTATCTGCTTTTTTGATGTGAACAAATATAATATTTTGATTTTCTGATGACAAAAAATGACAGTGAACAATATTTTGAAGATATTAACTCTCCAATTGGACTAACTGCTGCCAGGAACTTTTGTGGGTATGAATATATTATAGTTATGTTTACTTATATTTTCCTTCAAAGAAAAATTGGATTTTATGTGGAAATGGTCAGACAACTTTTCACTAAAGATTCCTTTAAGAAATTAATATATGCCTCCATTATTTCCTATTCAGTTATAATTAATTTTTCTCTCTTTTTATCAATCATACATTCTCTAATAAAATAATATTATACGTAAAATAAAAAACTCCTCTTTTTCATCCACAAATTTTCCCAAAAATTATTATTCCTCCCATTACAATGTAAAATAATAGAGGCCAAAAGGGCGATTAGCGCAATACTGATTTCCATATTATTATTTATTATGTTAAAGATTTTAACTAAGCTCATGTTTGTCCTACATTCTTTCAAAATTCTTTTTTTTTTTTTTTTACATACTCATTTTCAATCACATTCATATAATAAAATATTCTACGTAACTCCCAATTTTTTTTCTTACTTTCTAACCATACATTCTTCAAAAATTTACTTTTCAAAACAATATTTTTCCAAAAAAATTTGCCACCAAACAGAAGCTAAAGTTTTAATTTTTAGAGACAATTTAAATCTTATTTTTCAAAATACCGTATCTACTGAATTAATTATTTAATAAAAGATATGACATATGCAATTTTTTTTTTTTTTATGTATAGGTAATAAAATTAAAGATTTGAACTCGATTCTTTTGTAGGATCTAATATCACTTTAACCATCTCATACAAAAACAATTAAGCGTTTAAATATAACCACATATATTTATTTATAGGGTGTTTGGTACAAACTAAAATTAAATTTTTTAGTAGATTGTGATAGAAGTTTTTGAAATATGTAGTTAAAAAGTCATGAGACATAAAAAAGACGTGATTAATATTAATTGTTTGACTTTGATTTGGATCGAATTTTAATTCAGACTAAACATGGGCTTAAATTTCTTCTTTGAACAAAATACTTTTCTACTTCAATAAAAAATAATGAATTATCAATCATCGATGATTAGGAATAAGAATGAAAGTATAATTTTCGTAGCTCTTTGTAAACGATTAGTTACTACCAAAGACTTTCTGCCTGTTTAGTGAAAAAGAAAGATTAGCATAATTATCTCTTAACTATTCTTCTAATTATTGATTTACTTTAATTAAATATCTAATAATAAATGATAATATAAATAACCTCAAAAATAAAAATAAGAAATATTATCTCCAATTGTAAACTTATTCGAAACTTCCCCAACTCTCTCTCCACCCCGCCCCGCCACTCTCTCTCTCTCTCTCTCTCTCTCACACACACACACACACACAGAGTCTTTGGTTGCCTAAAGTTTAGCCTTGATCTGACTATCAAATTGCAAATCATATAGTTCATCCCATTCTATTAGGGTTTTGCAGAGAGCAGGGTATCAGCTTGGTTCGGGAAGATGAGATTTCATCAAATTCAGTTTCCCTTTAATGTTAAAAAAAAAAAAAAAAAAAAACTATTTAATTTCTTCGTTTCATGAATTTATCATAAAATCTCACAGCTAAAAAGAGTGTAAACGTATTTACTATTTTTTAAGTGTATTTCCTATAAAATGCTCGTGTCTGTACACTGTATACTTATAAAATACGTACACTTGTCCAGCTCCGGTATCATCGAAATTAAGACTTTGCTTGGTCACAGAACTTAGTGTATGATGGTGACGTGAACAGATGTGACCTATTTGACCATTGAGGGAGATAGTTAGAGGAGAAGTTGGTGCAGCAAACTCTCTAATTTTCACCATCTTTGAAACCCAAACACACCTTTATTTCTTTAACCCTAAGAAGCCCTTTTGGCTTTCTTGTTATCTTCTCCCTGTCCTCTATAAGGGCTGGGCTAGTACGTCGAACTAAATAAAACTATTTATATGACGTCGTATAAGATTCTGCACATAAATTTCATTACTCAGATTATGTTAACATGATAGAAATTTTTGAAATATGTGGTTGAAAAGCTGTGAGATCCATGGAAAATATGATTAATATTAATTGTTTGACTTTGACTTAAACTTAGATTAAAATTAGATTTTAATCCGTACCAAACAGGGCCTAGACGTTTCATATTTTATTTTATTATTTTTAAATTGAAGAATATGAAAAGATAGTCTATATGAAATATAATTCTCCTATAATTGTGTATATTTGAGGTGGAGGGATGCCTACCCTATGCTCAATTATCGTTACCAATGGGGGAAATAAACAAGTAGGTGTAAAATTGGTCACACGTGTAACTCTTAAAGTTTAATAGAAAATAAAATACCAAAGGACTATAACATTTAAAATAAACACCATGCTACATGTCCCATTTAGGTTACATGTAGCTTTACTCGGGTCCACGCTTCTACCTCACAATGGGAGGGTCCAGTGATTATTTTATTCACCTCGGGCCCCCCACATTGTGAGAAGGGCGGTGGGGTCGGGTAACCAAAAGGGTAACTCAATGGGGTCAAGTAGTTTAATTCTAAAATAAAATGATATCTATGCAAATTTAGATGGATATATTATTTATCCACACGGAATTGCAAACCAAATTGATTTGGAATTTATGTAATTTTTATATTTATGATCAAATTTCTCTAATTATCATAAATATTGAGCTAATAGTAATTACGTACAATACATCGATTATGCGCCTATATATTGATCTATTATACGTCCATTAACTTTCCATAATGATTTTTTTTTTCACATGCATTAGAATTAGCGGAAGCATTTCAAGTCTCATTGCAATTCGTTTATATAAATTACTTACATAAATCTTTAATAAAAAATAAATTCAACTGCAAGTAAAGAGTACGTTATAGATAAATTCTAAATAAATAATTCGTCAAATTCCATAAATGGACTTATATTATATGCATCACAATTCAGAAAAACGAGGCATATTTTTATTTTAGGGTACCATTGATGTTGACACGAAAGTATCAACGTCAAAAACCAAGTTGAGTCAAACCAACAATGACGTAGCTCTGGAAGCGATTTTCCCCTTATACCCCTGCCCCAAAAAAAATAAAATGAAAAATGAACCCACCTTCGTGTTCTTTTTGGGAAGTATTGTTTTTGGTATAATCAAATTAAAAGTATATGCTCTCGTCTAGGTTTAAACTAATTAGAATTGATCTCATGTTCTTGATGGGTAGGATAATTTTTTTTTGTAAGGTTCTCTGAATGAACAATTATGCTATATGAATATCAAAATTGATATAAAACTTCACATAATGTCATGTGATATTTTATTATTGGACAGTTTAAAATACAGTCAATTTCTCCATTCAATTATCTACAAATTATGTTAAGTTTTCTATCAAATTCTTCTAGCAAAATAACTTCATCCCTGAATGTATGACTGTTGAAAATAATTTTATGTAAGATTTTCATGTCATGTCAGGAGCGAGAAGTTTTTATCATGTCCACTGTGGGGTAAGAGATCAGATTTGTTAAACAAAGTAAAATTCATGTTTTAATTACACGATTTTGAATTGGTAATTAAGTGGGTAAATTGATTGATTAATTTGTCTGATTAATTTTCCCTCACTGTTGTATTATTATTATTATTATTATTATTATTATTATTATTATTATTATTATGTGTAACCGGCCCTCCATTTGCATAGATTTAAGGGTATTGTTTCTTAATTATAAACTATTGAATAAAAATTAATTTCAATATTTATTTTTTTATAATCAGAACTACAAAAGTTATATACGTCAAGAAATAGCCTTAATAGAAGACAAGTAACATCTAAAGTACGGCCTAAATTTAGGTCCTTTTTTTCTTAATATAATCACGAGATACAATGTCACAAAATTACTAAATAAAATCAAATCAACTTGCGATTTAAGTCAATATAAAATATAGTATCATCCATCTACAATGCCACATTGCGTGTAAAGAAAGCAAAAAAACATTAATCTACCTTATAAACTACCTTCCTACCACATTTGTGATATTAGGATCCACATATTTCTCTCCCAGGATGTCCCTATGCAGACAAGGGGATTACGTGAGAGAAATAAACACACAAAGAGGAGAATTGGAAAATAATTGATTGTATTAACAAGGAAAAATGGATTACAATCTTATTTGTTATACGGTTCAGTTGATTTAATATTGTATAAACAACATTAAACAGTGTTGTAAAGTGCGAGCAAATTCTTCAGAACGGCTAAAAATTCTATGTTATTAGCTCTCAAAGGCGATTTTGCTCACATAAAGCGATGGCCATTGATGGAATAAAAATGCTGATATTAAATAGAGTATATTGTATTTTCTGTAACCCCGAACATGATGTATTTTCTTATTTATTTATAATAAATTAGTAGAGCTCCATAACAAACATCCCAAAGAAGAGAAGAAGCTGTCGTAAATGACAAATTGATATTAAATTAAGATTTTACTCAAAACTTTAATATTTACCCTAGATATTTATGACATATATTTCTTGCTATTTACGCTAGATATATTCAAAAAAGAAATTCAACACCCCACTCCCCCACCCACCCCCTTCCCCCAACCCTTCTGAATTGCTGTCGGCATAAGTTTCTCTACCCAAAAGAATCCAAAATTATAAGAAACTCTACAATATTTACCCTGTTTTAATCTTGTTTAAGAAAGTCGAAAGTTAGTTAAGGATTTTTCTTATAAAAACACTTTTATACTTGAGCAATGAAAAAAAAAAGGGGGAGATTGAATTGCTTGTTCAACTGAGGTTCCTTGTCGGATGGACCATCACACACTATTTCAAAAAGGAACAGGTTTAGTTTAAAAGGGACAGGGAGAGTGATATCACTCCATTAAATTTAATTATTTTAATTCAGATTTAAGATGATATATAATGATTTTTTAGTTGTCAGCTAAACAACTGATTTGCTTGTTGTTTTGGGTTTCTACCCAATACATCTAAACTCCATTGGACTAGCTACTTTATGTTTCCCAAATATGCCACGTCTCTCTTCTTGATTTCATTAATTTCCATGCAGAATACAGTAGAACACGACATATTAATTATTTTCTGTACACATAGTATACACACATACTATGTGATTTTTAGTAGAACTACTGTACCTATACAAACTTGTGGGATAACCAATTAACAATAAGGCAAACAAGATCAGACAGAAGCTAAATAGGGTTCATGTAACTCCTCTGACGAGATAATATGGTGGAAACCCCCACTGTAGCATATATGCACATGTATAATAAAATATTGCCCGTGTCCGGGCTTCATTAAAATTAGGCTTTAGGAAAAAAAAAAATGTATTTTAAAATAATATTTTTTGGAGAATATGTGGTAAAAAGGAAGGAAAAATTTTGGGATTACACCTGCAATATTATTTTATTAAAAAATATATGATTGAAATGAAAAAAAGACAAAAAAAATGTATTAAAATTAAAATGGAGTCAAAATGGGGACCTTATGAAATTGGGTTAATTTGATGCTAGGGTAACGTTGGTCTCATGTACAATAATAAACTAGCTAGTCTTTGTTTTAAATAAATTTAAGGCTAAGCTACACGTAAAGGAGGATGGTTGCAATATGTTGAATTGAAAGTCTGGGTAAAATTTTGTCAAATCTTATGACATGAATCCTAATACATATGACTAGATGTATATCTTTGATGGCCTGAATCGATCTGTGTTTATATTTTCTAGAACAGGCTGAAAAACTCTGTTTTTCGTAGTCTGGTCGTTAAATACTTCTGGAACGAAATTCTCGAAATTCATAGCATTTACAGGAACATAAACTGGGTATTGTAGAGTATGTACAAATGAAAGAAATCAAAGAGAATACTGATCTTTAGGTCTGGAGTTTAAGGATTTCTTTCCTTTGTTTAAATGAGGTTTTTAATCTCATAATTCTAGTGCGCAGATGGATATACATATATAAGTATACGTAAGTATTTACATGTATGTATCTGTGTGTGTTTTTATGCATAGGTGCAAAAACTAGTTTTTAACCTATCTTTTGCCTGGTTCCTTCATCCCTAATTACCTGCTTCAAAGATGATAATATAGGCTATGAATACTTATAAGATGATTTCACAGTTACCTCAAGAAATTACTCTTCTCCACTATGTATGGTAACAAGAAGTATATTATGATTCATGAATTATAGAGTGCTTTCTATAATATTTGATAAGAACTATTTTTGGGACTTTACCATTCTGTATAAATGGCTATTTTATTAGTACAGATATGGTAGAGAGGTTCCTTGTGATTACCTTCTCCACCACTTTGGCTTAGTCTTCTTCGT
>CAIGRL010263022.1:0-10930 GCA_903798325.1 Fraxinus xanthoxyloides | reverse complement strand
GTTTTAAGGAAAATTAATTGTATTTTTAGTAAGTCAAATAGTATTAAGCATAATTGCTCCATTGAAGAGCAGAACCACGATTCACCCAAATGAGTCGCGCTCTTTTTGTGTCACTAACCGAGCTCGTTCTCGAGCCTAGACGAGCTGAGTAGGCTTCCCCAAGTTAAAGTAGGCGGGTGCAAGGCAATTTATTATCGATTTTTCAATGGCACAATTGGCATTGAGAAATCAAAAAAAATGGTATTAAATTCAAAGTTTAATTTTAATTTTTTTAATGAATTTTTAGCTATAAATAGGGCTGCTTCGTGAAGAATTTTACTCACAATTCAAATTTCTTTTCCATTTCAATTTCATCATTCTTTCATCTGTCATCTCTCACGTTCTATTTGTAATTGTAAGATTTCATGTCCATGTACTTGTAATGACTGTAAAAATTTTGTGTAATGTCTTGAATCATAGATTTAAGTCTCGACTAAATAAATATCTAATATTTGAAGACTGGCATTAATGCAAGAGGCAATAACGGTTGTCACATCCTCACATCGTAATTGACTCTTGCATTATGGTACTTATCAAATATTAAAACAATTATTCAGTCTAGACTCAAAAATCTAATAATCAAGACATTAATCATTACATGTACCTTAAGTATTTTGTACAATCTACCTCTACATACGAATACAAAGTGGACTTTTAAACTGATTATTGATTTGAACAGTTGAACAAGTCAACTCGCCTCAGTTAACCCTCGTAGACTAACTTGTAATTTGTTAAAAAAATATTATATTTAAGAAAAACTGTTGGTTTTAAATTATATGAAGGTATATTCAAGTAAATTATATAAAATATTGATTTTTAACGTACTTTTAGGGGGAAAATATATTGTAGAATGGGGTATTTTAAGCTTTTTGAGAAAAGTAGGATAGTTTTGATATTATCCCTCACTTAAATACATTTTAGATGGGCTAATTTACTATTATGGGCTTATAAACTAAAGGCCGGATTACATATTAGAAGGCTTAGCCTTGGTTTTCATTTGGAAAACTGATTTTGAAAATTGACACACATAGAAACCAAATTATAAGATCTAGTACATCTTAAAGAGTAGACAAGGACAGTAAGAAGATAATATTCTTGTTGCATTCTTACCTATGGCCATGGGCAGGAGAAGTAAATACCAATAGATCGGAGCCATAGTCTACAGTAGCAAAGGCATACCCATATGTCGGGGTAGCATAGACAGAGATCAATGCCTAGCAGCACACCTTATGATTAATTCATTCCGTTGATTCAGTGGATTATTAAGTTGGTTCAGTAGTGGGTGAGATTGTTACGTCGGCCGGGTCTATCCAGTTGCACGAGCAAAATCCATACTGATAACAATGATGGCATGTTTCGTATGTAGTACTAACTACAATCGCACAATATTTTGGCTTATGTTTCTTGCTATCTAATCCCCACTCGCCAAACATCCTGAATTATTCAAGAGGACAAATCGCCCATAACAAGTGCCCAAAAATATATCGCGCAGAGAACAAGATCTATGAAAACCGAACAGGCATAAAAAAATATTGATCAACTTCAGCAGTCCTTGCACACCCAATTGGATGCAAATGAAAATCGAACATCAAACTTCACAAATAACCTACTCACAAGAATTCAAATGTAGAAATGCAGAAATTTCCGTGCTGATTCGGGCATATATTATGCCTTGCCTTTTCCAGCCTGAATACTTTGTTGTACCTTAAAAATAGGAAAAGGCAAAATATGAAAAGAAATTTCGTATTGGTGTTCCTTTCAAGAAGTAAATCCACTGCTAAGTAACATATTCCATATTTTTTTAGATGACTGCATCAAAATCATTACAATCTCTAGATAACAATGAAAATATCTTCCCAGTTGTGATAGCCAGATGCCAAACAATCAGTTTCAGAAACTATTTTTTAAACAAGCGACTTATAATTATTTAACGATTGATAGAGGTAACTTATTAGAACAACATGTCGGAATATTTAATTTATTATTAAGAAAAATTAAGCTTCGATAACTTCAATTGGAGAGATGAGTATACGTAAACTCCAAAACAGAAATTATTACAAAAGGAATTGACGAGGGACCGCACAAGTATACGAGCATGTGCCAAATAGGATCATCCAGTCCTTATAGAACCTATCAAACCCTAGTCTAAAAGATCTAGACCCATCAATTAGTTGATTCATTCTAATTCATCCATCTAATTTGATTAACCATTAACAAGTAATTCTAATGTGGGCGGATTTGGTCAAGAAGATGCAATTCGATTCTAACAAACGGGGAATATATTGGTAATAGATCTATCTAAAGCATTTTTACTCTCAATTCAACATTCCATATTGTGCCTTTTGTTGTTCTAAACAAGTACCTACATACTAGTGCAATTATTCTTGGAAGAACACTGAAGAGGGCTTGAGGTTTGAAGGTTTTGGTAGCTGTGCAGATCAAGGATTTTGTTAAAACACGCAACGAGGGCAATGTAATAAAATTCCTATGTTTGACGTTGCNAACCATTAACAAGTAATTCTAATGTGGGCGGATTTGGTCAAGAAGATGCAATTCGATTCTAACAAACGGGGAATATATTGGTAATAGATCTATCTAAAGCATTTTTACTCTCAATTCAACATTCCATATTGTGCCTTTTGTTGTTCTAAACAAGTACCTACATACTAGTGCAATTATTCTTGGAAGAACACTGAAGAGGGCTTGAGGTTTGAAGGTTTTGGTAGCTGTGCAGATCAAGGATTTTGTTAAAACACGCAACGAGGGCAATGTAATAAAATTCCTATGTTTGACGTTGCAATCAATCCCTTTTTTAAGGGGGAAAAAAAATTCTAGCATCACGTATTAATAAAAAACAAAGGATCGATTGCAAATTAAAAAGCAATTAGAATTCCGTAACTACTTTTTGAACTTATTAAACATATAGGAGTTCGACTACGTTAAAATTTGAAGTATGCTTTAACAAAATCCTTTATTTGCGTCGCAATGGAAAGTTTCAAACCTCCAAGTTTTTGTATTCTTCCAAAGAACAATGACGCTAGTGTGTGGCGCTCGTTCAAAACCATGAAAGCACATATGGAATGTTGGATTGAGAGAAAAAAATCGAATTTTATACTCCCTCTTTTTCCCTCCCTCCCATTACCACACAAATACGTGTGCAACAATTTAAATATATGGTACACATTTTTCAATAATGGCTAAATATAACTACTATTACCTTGCTCTTTTATTTTGATTTATTTTAACTTAATTTCTCGTTAGCTAAAACTAAATTCCACAATCAATTAATTGTAATCTATTAATTGCCTCAATTACAATTTTCCCGTTCCACGGACCATGATTGAAGCTATTAAATGGACCTATTTGGATACAATTATTTTAAGCTCTAATTAATTAAATCTTGTTCCACGATTGAAGATATTAAAGGGACTTAATTGGATACAATTAATAAGCTCCAATTGATTAAATCTTGTACTATTCAACTCTTAACTGTTCAAGTCAAATTAATTAATCGCGACTTTTTCCATTGTAGGCTCGAGATTGAACTCTTTAATCTATTGACATTATCAAAACTTAATTTCTTATAAATAATTAAATCCTCCAACACATCGTTCTAACGTCTCCCCGTCGAGTGACTCTTTACATAATCAGTTACT
This sequence comes from Fraxinus xanthoxyloides, assembly GCA_903798325.1. Taxonomy (NCBI): domain Eukaryota; kingdom Viridiplantae; phylum Streptophyta; class Magnoliopsida; order Lamiales; family Oleaceae; genus Fraxinus; species Fraxinus xanthoxyloides. The sequence goes on along the minus strand of CAIGRL010263022.1, from coordinate 7,235 downwards.
TATAAGTGAGCCTATTAAGTAAATTTGACCTATTACTTGTAAGATTTGACAAATATGCTCTCTTTATAATTTAAAAATTAAAAAAATCATTTCGATTGTGAGGAAACATTAATAGAAGGGGAAAGACACGAACCGTTTCTTTCTTGCTGCTCTGTTTTTCCTCTAATCATTAAGTGTACCGTTCAAACGCTTCCTAGTGTACAAATTATTTAAACTCACCGGAAATTGTAAAAGAAATAATAATAAGATGTATATAAAAAAATGGCATCAAAGAAGAAACTAATTATCAATTTAAACTATGGATGTTTAGCAACCAACAATTATCTGTCCTCAAGAAATCATTCAAAGGATTCCCAGTTTACATTGTTTACTGACAACTATAATTACCCAGTGATTTCAGTGTATGAATGAACAATAATGTCAAATTACAAAACACATTTTACCAGAAAATGAAAAAAAAATTTAGAGAAAAGAATATATAAAGGGAAGAAGAGAAGGTATTCTCATTATCGGGAAATTTAAAAGAAAAGAACATACAATAAATCAAATAATTTATCCAACTACTTTGTAAAGCAACAAGAGCAATCTTATAAGAAAGAGCATTTCTAGATTCCATCTCACAGTAAGTGAAGGACAAAAAGACAGTTTGCTACTGTGGATTGCTGAGCATTACTTGGCACTGAAAGCCAAAGGGAGTAAAGAAAAGAAGAAAAAAATGCAACTCGGAGAGAAGAGAAAATTTGAAGGAGCCATAAGTCATTAGAACTCTTCTGACCTATCCTTGACCAGCCCCCAAGATAAAATAAGCATTTGAATATAATTTTTCAAATCATTAAAGAGATTATTGCAACTATGGAGATAATGGTGTATGAGAAAATTATCAATTTAATAACTTGAACCTTCATATAGGACCTTGTTAAGTATATTGGAAAGTCTAGGGACCGAGAGAGAAGATTTCCATGTCCCTCAGGAAGTGCAAATAATTTTAAAGGCCATATTCATAAGGAACTTGAACATGGATCTAAACAGGAGAATTTAGGTCCTGTTTAAACCCCATTCTCTTGATAGCTAGGCACACACTCCTCCATCTACACTCTCGAGAGGAGTCATTCTTCAAAAAAGTCAATAACCAAATAACAAATTGCAAGGAACTGTGGTTAAAAAAAGAAGAAGAAGAAGAAGAAGAACTGCAAGGAACAGACATGAAACAGTCTGAATCAAAATAGGATAAAGATGTACCCCCAAGGCCAAAAAAAAAATTTCTGAGTTGATGTAAGCAGCCAGAATAAATAAATTAATAAAAAGCCACGAGTAAACAACACACAAATTCATAAATTAGAAAAGAAAATACAATGCAGCAGAGATGTAATCAATTCGCTTACGAATTTTGGTATTGGCCTCGGCCAAGTCCTGTTTGACTAGCGCTGGCCCGATTAACTTGTAAACATTCACATCCTCATTTAACAGATCCAATTCCTTCAAATGCAAGCCCTCGAATATGCAAATTAAATACATTGAACAAACAAAATCAAAATAACATACACAGAAAGCAGGCAAGGGAGAACCTTTAGCACAAGCTCGTTTCCTCCAAGCTGAATAGTATACTTCTTTTGAATTTGGTGATTCTTAGCTATATCTGCACAATTAGTATAGCAACTAACACTTAATTCACAATGATAACAAATAATCCAACATACCTACACACTTACATCCAAACCAAAACACACGGTGAGTGTGAAGTACGTGTTAGGTTTTACTGAAGGGTAGAGTAGTGAGGGAAAAAACAAGCATTTTTCAAGTTTGCTATGATCGTTTGCTTTATTCTAGAGGTCTCGCTGTAATTCTTTAAGGGCAGCCATTGAACTCGCTGCTGCGTGTTCTTCAATGGAGGTTCCTCAGTCTCTGATTTCTCAGGGCAGAACTAAAATTCCATTTTAAATGCATTTAATTCATAATCACTATTTTCTGATGGAAATTCGATTAACAAAATACAAATCTAATTTCCAATTCATAAATTAAATTCACAAATAACAAATACAATTACAAAAGTATAAGTTATCCATCTCATATCTTCAAAGAATTGAAGAGTCTGCCAAACAATTGGAAAGGGCGAGGAAGGGGTGATTACAAAGAGGCAAAATATAATGGCTCAGAAACTTTCAAACAGCCAAATATCTTAACAAATGTAATCTAAATCTATAATTTCAGTGACCATTCACTTAAATTTATAATGATTTCAACTGATTTTAGGCACAGGTTTCTACTTTCAATAAGATGTAGGAAAAAAGTGAATATGACCCACTCCTAATTTACTGACTAAAGACGCAAAATTGAAGGTTCTCAACAACCAATCTAAAAAGTTGAAATCTATGAAAAAAACGCCACTTACTCATACACACATTTTTTTATTTATTTTTAAGAAAAATCCCTCGAAAAGAATAGCAACGTACAGATAAAATCGCCGGTACCCATTTTCATTTCCACACGAATAATCCAGATCAAACACTAATCCAGGAAAAAAAAAATCAAGAATTAGTTGGGGAATGGGAAACACAGAGACTACAAAAGGAAGGGATTTTGCCAGCATACGATTGTGAAAAATATCTTTGATACAACGTATAGCCATTAGCATGACTTTTGGAGAGATAAGATGAGGGAACCATCACTCACTTCTCGGGTGGGAGCCGTTAGGAGGTGGTGGAGCCGTCGCAGTGGGAGGAAATAAGTGTAAGTCGCAGTGGGGAATGCCGGTTTAGTCCTGGATTATTCTGGGTTTTGCTAAATTTGGATAGGGATAGAGTTTGGGCTGGGATATTGGGCCAATGAAAATTTCAATAACTATTTATGACTATTCGTAAAAAAGTGCTTCATCCGGTTTGAATCACTTTTGGATTAGTTACCTGAAAGAGTTTGTATAAATTTCTAACTGAATATCAAATTTGGAAGCCCATAGCTTCTTCGTAGTCTTCATGAATACGGTCGAATGTATTCTAACATATTTTTTGACCTCGGGTAATTATGTATAAGAACTATCCAAGAAGGTGCTCAGAAACTTGATTGTAATAAAAACCTCATTATATACAGAGTTAATTTAATAATAAATAATGTTTTTTTTGTCATACCGTCAACATTGTCACATTAAATGATAAATTCAATTAAACAGATCAAACCTATAATTCAATATCATTTGGACATGATGTTGGTCTTAGTGATGACAAATCACACTCTTTAGTAATAACTAGTGTACGCACGTGTGATGCATGTGCTGCAAATTAGTTGGGTATTTAATAGCGTGAATGTATTTTTTTAATATAAGTCGTGATATTTGTATAATTGTATGAATTGAATATAGAATGTATGGCATTTCTACAATAAAAAAAAAAATTGTTGTACGAAGACACGACCGTGTCTCCATCCAGCATGGAGACACTGCATGTCTCCATTGTTGTTGGAGACACCACCTATGTCTCCATGCTGGATGGAGACACGGGTGGTGTCTCCCCATGCTGGATGGAGACACGGGTGGTGTCTCCATCAGCATGGAGACACGGGTGATGGAGACACCACCCGTGTCTCCATCCAGTATGGAGACACGACATGTCTCCATTACTATTGGAGACACCACCCGTGTCTCCATCACGGCATGTCTCCATTGATGTTGGAGATACCACTCGTGTCTCCATGCCTCCGTGCCGACTGAGAAGTTTTTTTTATTATTATTATTATTTTAGTGAACAAGATTTTTAACTCAATCAACATTTAGGCTAATTATACACTAATTTTACACTTGTTCATTTTATAAAACACCTTAAATGCAACCTATTTTTAAGAGATTTAAGTTTAACATCAAGCTACAATATTTATACTTCCCAAACACAATGAACTACTCCACAATCTGACTTAGCCATACTCCTCAATCATTCAAATTCTACCTCAAAATAACAAAATATCAATATTGGAAATCATGAACTAAGGGATGACAATTTATACCATTGAGTCTTGCAGCTGAGAGCTACGATCCAAAGTATTTGCTACACTCCCAACAGAAGAACTTCTACACACATCTAAATCCAATGTCTGAGAAATGCATTTCACCCGTTACATTTCAGATTCTATAGACTATGATGAAGAGAAGATGAGGTTAAAACTTTAAGAATTGTCAATGGTGATGATGATGCTGAATTGTCAATGGTGATGAAGATGCTTCTTTAGCTACTGATGATAGTATGGAAATAAATGGTGAATAGTCAGTTCATTCCCTTAATAAGGTGCTTCATGATTTTAGCAATAGTCTCGTTGCCAACAAAAATGAGGTTAATAATAAAGTCTGCAACATCATCAGGTAAACTTTCTTCCTCTTCGTGCGCGATGGAGACATGGTGCCACACGGAGACACCATGTCTCCGTGTGGAACGGAGACACGCACGGTGTCTCCGTGCCACACAGAGACACATACCTCTTTCTTTTTTCATCGACAACAATACACACATCTTTCTCACAACATAGTTTTAGGTTTTTTAAGCGCAATAATCGTTTAAGAAGTAAGCTAATCACTGATTCCAATTTTCTTTATTGGAGTTGAATTTTAAGAATTCCTCCTCCTTCCTGTTCCTCGTCTACTTTCTAGACATTTTCTCGATTTCTTTCTTGTTACGATGGCGGCGGTGATCGTCACCGTAATGCCGACGGGGGGGTAGCGGTGACGGTGGTGCTTTCAAAGCTTAGAAGGTTGGCAAAGGGAAATCGAAATCAGGTGAATAGACACTAAGCTGCCAGTAGTTAGGGAAATGAAATAAAAATCTCGCAAGATGAAACGACATCGTATTGGTTGACGATATAATTTGTCGACACGTGTAAATGTACAGTACAAGAAAAAGTGACTCCTTTAATATAGATAGGATATTCTTTCAAAATTTATTTTCAACCACGCATTTTTCAATAAAATAATATTTTTCATCACATTAATAATTTTTCCCGACTTTTTAAACACATATTTCTCATCATATCACTATTTAAAATACATTTTTTTTTCTCAATAATATTTATCAAATACACTTTTAGCCCATATTTGAGCCCTATTTTTAAGTCAAGATGCATTTTGAAATAATATTTTGTTGAAAAATGTGTTGTTAAAAAATAAAAAAAGTTTTGAGTTTTGATGTAAAATTAATTTATCGGAGAACGTGTGGTTGAAAATGAATTTTTTTTTTTTAAAAAAAAGGAGCTAAACATACTAACATAGGTTTGATATTGGTCGTTGTCAAAAAAATATTTTGAAATAGTATTTTGATGGAGAGTGTGCGTTTAAAAAATAAGGAAAAATTTTGGATTTATGCGCAATATTATTTTATTGAAAAAGTGTGCGATTAAAAGTAGGAGAAAAAATGTATTATGAAAATAATGGGGACCAAATAAAGACACAATTATATATCAAATTTTAGTTTCTAGACCAAGAAATTCAAGGCTAGTAGATTTAGCCCCTCTTTGAACCACATTTTCATTTTCATTCTTCTACTTATTTTCAATCACACAATTTTCAATAAAATAATATTTTCCATCACATCGTTAAAATTTTCTTATTTTCCAACCACATTTACCATCACATCATGAGAAAAATGCATTCTCTCTTAACAAATGTGCATCAAACACGTTCTTATTAAAATTGTGGGTAAAGTAATATATAGTGCATGTTTGGCCAAATTATTATCATTTCAACCAATCAAATGTACTTTTATCTATGCATTTTACTCATAGTTATTATTTACTTACTATTCACACGTTTACATTTTTTTATATTTAAATTTTAGCCATCGTTTGAGCTCTATTTTATCAAAAATTCATTTTTTTTTTCAAAATTCACTTTCAACTGATAAAACAATATTACATCTAAATTAAAAAAAAAATCTTCATCAAAATGGGGCTCAAATAAGGGTTTAGTTTAAATTCCAAAAAATGCTCGGAGGAAGGTTGAGGAACTGGGGAAACATCCAAAAACAATCTATTTGGTTAATTATTGAAAATTTGATGGTTAAAGAGAGAGAAGGGAAAGGGTAATTAGTACATAAAGTTCTTACTTTTCACTATTATTGTGGAAAACATCATTACCTTTCATTTTTTGACATTTTCACATTTTATTGCACATAAAGTATTTTTCATAAATTTTTTCAATTAAAAATTGTGAAACGATGAATATACCATTCCATTTAAATAAAAAGAAAAAAAAGAAACAACTAATTGCAACCGTATTCCTAAAATTTATAAACAATACAAACGAGTCCTAAATAAATTATTAAAAAATTTAAAATGAAAAAAATAATTTTCTCTAACTTTGTTTTTTTATTTAAATGAGATGATATATTCGTCATTTCAAAATTTTTATTGAAAAATTGAATGAAAATAGATTAAAAAGAATGATTTGCTAAATTAAATGCGTAAATAATGGTAAAAATATCATAAAATGAAAGGTAGTGACTTTTTCACAATAATAGTGAAAGGTAAAAAAATCTATTTGAGACTCGTTTGCATTTTTAAAATTTTTTGGGATTATAATTGCAATTAGTTCTTCATCTTTTTATTTTATTTAAATAGAAAGATATATTCGTCATTTAACAACTTTTAATTGAGAAAATGAATGAAAAATGACATTTCCCACGATGAAAAGTGAAAAGATGTGGGGGGATGTCAAAAAATGAAAAGTATGAATGTTTTCTACAATAATGTGAAAGGTAAAAATATTATGTACTAATTATCCATAGGGAAAAATAAGCCCACGTTTGGCTTTAATCCAATTAAGTTTTTAGTTGATTTTGATAAATTTTGATTTTATTTTTTATTTAAGAAATGGAGTAGAACTAAATAAAAGATCATAAAAGAAATTAATTACTATATCCGTCCCATTTGTATATGCTTGTTTTGTTTTTGAGTTTTTCACTTGGATTAAAAGAGCTTACTCATGTTATTGGAAAAATAATTTTTGCCAAAAACTTTTCTAATTTACCATCATTTAACTTTCAATAACGAAGTAAATTGTTATTGGAAGTGATAAAAAAAATAAGGGTATATTAGTAAAACTAACAAAACAAAACATTTTTAGGCACTGTTTAGTATAGAGATGACATGGGGCGGGTTCGGACGGGGCCACTCTCCTACCCCGCCCCCTCCCCTCCTCGCCTTAGACGGGGCGGGTTCGGGGCTCCGGGCTTACCCCATTTCCTGTCCCGTTTATAATTTTTTTT
>CAIGRL010263019.1:0-15586 GCA_903798325.1 Fraxinus xanthoxyloides | reverse complement strand
GATAGTTATGACACCTCCAGACAGGGTTCTGCTATAGAAATCCTCATTGATCTTAGGGTACGCGTCGAGATTTCGAATTTTACCGATTAGATTCTCCATCGTCCAGCACTAATTAATTTATTAAATAGAAAACAAAACTAAACAGAAAAAGATAGAACCTCCTACAATTATCGGTTTAAAAAGCCACCGGTGAATGCCGGAGCGATCGAGGACTGGTTTTGTACGATAAGATTATGTATACTTATACGTATATATCTATATATAGTATGTACCAGAAGGCGATTTAGTGAATCTGCAAATGCAATTTGTAGAATTGATGAAGGGGAGAAGGACAAAGAAAAAGACTCGCCGGAGAAGCGCGCCAGTCCACCCTTTCTTACGGTGTTGTCTAACATCTAGGGCTGCTCATTTGGGCCAAGATAAATCCAGATCAGTCTAAAGTAATTATGGGCTCTTATTTTTTATGAAACCCAATACCTGTATCATTTGGGCCAAACCCAACTAGTTCAGTATGAACTTCTTTCAATATAGCCCTGTTTGATTTGAATAACTTTTGATAAAACTTGATCTAGTTCCTAATGTATGCTGAAATTTTTTGGATCTCATTAAATGTACATTTAAAATTAATTGTTAATTCTAATTTAGATTTTAATATAATATTCTAGCTAAACCGAATAGTGGCATACTCTAAAAATGATCCCCTATTTAGATTCAGTTAAAAATCTGGATTAAAATCTGAATAAAAGTAAATAATTAATTGTAACTACATATTTTATTATGAGATTCACAATTTCTCAATCACAAATTCTCTCAGTTTTTATCAAAATCTATTTTGTTTGAACCCCATTATTTGACAAAAAATGCATTTTTGAATAATGATTGATGAAGAACGTATGGTTAAAAATAAAGAAAAGTTTTAGATTTGCGTGTAATATTATTTTATTTAATAAAGTATAGTTAAAAATAAGAGAGGGGAAGATGTATTTTGAAAATAATAGGGATCAACAAGGGTATAAAAGTTTGATTTTTATCTAAACCAAATAGGGTTTAAATAAATTACAAAATTGATATTCAATCTTATAATTTATAAAAATACTGTTTAGCCTTTGATGGAGAAAAACGCAATGTAAATGTTTTTTTTTTTTTAAAGCAAATGTTTTTTAAATTGGCCATTTAAAAGAAGACCTGTATAAAATTGGGAAGCTATCTTAAGTCGACCACTTTTAAAAACTCTTTTAGCGAGACAAAGTACTTTTAGAAAATTATATAAACATGTTCAAAAACAAATTTTTAATATGAAAAGTAGGTCTTTACTTTTTGAAAATCCTACCAAACGGACTCTTAGGATTTCTCATTCTACAAAGATCTTATATGATAAAATGAAACCATCCACTCGCAAACTTAGCCCCTTTTTGGGCTCTATTAAAAATTAATTTTGAAGGAAAATATACTTGGGAATATTGATAGTGATTTTTTTGAATAATATGTGGTTAAAAAATAGAATAATGTTATTAATCATTATGATGATGGAATATCGATTATGTGGCGACTTAAGTGAAATAATGAAATACAACAGTTCAATTTCTCTCTTTCATAAAAATTGAAAATTGAATTGTTTTGTCCCATCATCGATCATCATTATAAATTGTCATATCATCGATCATCATTATAATGATAAATATCATTATTTTAAAAAATAAGGAATTTTTTGGGTTATATGTGATACTATTTTATTGTTGATTTTACCATTTGTATTGAGACTTCACCTTTTTAAACTCTTTATGTATTGATTCTCCTAGTATGATAGAGATTTTTTGGTTACAAATATGTGGTATACAATGTAGGTAAAAAATGTGGAGTACATCAATGGAAACCAAAAGAATAAGAATGAAGATGAAAAATAATATCGAAACAAGACTTGATCACGAAATGAAATTGTTATCCTCAAACGATATTTGTCTCCATCACTATGCTTTTAAGGATAAAAAATGGCAAATATTTTTTAGGATTATCATGCCTAAATGAAGAAACACCAAAAGCTAAAATGATTCTTCAAGTTGAACAAGTGAAAGTATTGGAATTTGATTATGTAAGAGAATGCGATTTCTTCAATATTTTGGATGAACAATGAAATGACTTTTTCAATTGTATTTTGGAATGATAATTAACATGTTTATATAGTCCTCAATCATTATTACACGAAATGATATCAATCCATATGGAAAAGGTGCATTGCTTCATAAGAAAACTATCAGAAAATTCGAAAAAATACGACCATTACTATACGCTTATGCGGTCACATGGTCATAAAATTGGTCGTCCCTTTTTTCGTTGATGGCCGTTGTCCGCTAAAATTATATACTGCAAGTGCACAAATCTCATTCAAGTAATAAAGTGGACTTTTGGAGTCCGAGTTGCCGATAACTCGAGGAATACTTACTTCCGGTTACACAACTTTAGTTAATTTAATTTTAAAAATAAAAACAAACACAATAAATTTTGATTTTGAAAAATAAGGAAAATTAACTAAAATCTACAAAATAAGAAAAAATAAACACTTGAAAATTTCGAATGAAAAACGTGGTTGTGATTCATGATTTCGCTTAAACATCGCCTAATTAATTTCTCCACAAGTCAATTAATAAGTTACTTACTTAGAATGTTAGACCCAATTTTCTAATTTTAGTTAGTTACCTCTTTCGAGTAAAACTAATCATAATTAGTTGGTTAACATATTATATCTCTATGTCGATTAAAACTAAACAATCGCATTAAATATTTGTGAAATAGCTCAAATGACCACCTAGGGTTAGAGATATATCTTTATCGCCTACACAAACCTAGAATATTTACTATTTGGTCTAAAATATATGATTTTATCTTCAACAATGTACAAATCACTAAATTCAATCATTCAATTGCCAAATAAATGAAAAAACATTCAACGCAATAATAAATATACATGTATTTTAACATTAAAAGACAAATATTAAAATTAATTAAAGTTAGGTTAAGTTACTACCATAAATCCAAACAAAAATACTTTGCCCATTTTTATACAAATGATAAAAAGGAGATATTTATAACAATACATTACAAATATAGCAAAATAATTGAGAAAATATAAAGTTATAGATAAAACATTTTTTTGAAGTTTGGCCTTGATTTCCCCAAATATTTCTCCAAGTTTTTGAGTGTATTCTCTTTGTGCTATTGATTTTACTCTCAAAATTGCAAGAAGTTCAAATGGAAAAGAAAAGAAAAGAAAATGAAATGAAAGAAGAAAGAAAGAAAGAAAAATAAGAAAAGAAATAACCAGTAGAGAGAAAGGAAGAAGCTGCACGTCCCAGCTGGGTTCTAATAACCATATTGAAAAATCGCAGCTTTAGTCCCCAAAATTTCGGACAAATAGCAAAAAGGTCCAAGATTTTTAAAACTGGCGCCTAGGTGCCACTCTTTCTGTCCAAAATCATTTTTTTGGTTTTAATTTTGCAGCCAAGCACATAGGTAATTGCACGCTAAGTCCCTCAACTTTGTACGTCACTCTTTCTGTCCAAAATCATTTTTTTGGTTTTAATTTTGCAGTCAAGCCCCTAGGTAATTGCACGTCAATTTCCTAAACTTTGATTTTGTACAAGTTGGTCCTCAAATTTTGACTTTTATATCAATTATGCATTTCATAAATTGCATCCAAGATCCTTCAACCTTTTGCTTTTGCTTACTTTGGTCCCCACATTCACAGTTTTGTATGCTTTTGGTCCATTTATCCTCCTTTTGTCTTATTATCTTTCTTTGAGGTGATTTTTACCTAGAAAAACACCAATTACTTAATTGTGAGTAGAAATTAACTCTTTTTTTTTTATCAATAATAAACATATTTAGGTATTAAATAAGTGTGCAAAAACACACTTATCAGCCGCCATGCGACTGCAAGCCACAATGTCCTATGCGGTCGTATAGGCCAATAATGTGGTTCCAAATGTGGTTTTTCTTCATCTTTCCAATTCATTCATCCATGGTTTCTTTCTTGATTTTTGAACAATAATTCTAACAATAATCACATAATCAAATATCAACACATATGCATAAGAGTTAGATATCTTTCGATTTGAATCTAATTATAGTGTAAATCTCATAATGGATTATCGAAATTCCAGATAGCTACAACGCTTTGAACCAGTTATTCCTTGTAATGATACTGGTGAAATCACACACACAAGTATTAATTTTTCACAGGTTTCTATAACTCGCTTAGTGTTATATGGTCTTGCACTTATCTTATTTCTTTGAACTTTTAAAGAGAGAAAACTTCAACTCTCTAATGAGGTGGCACCACGTCGAAGTTCACACAGGTGGAGTTCTTCCAGTATTTTTGTTACTTTTAGAAATACTTGTACTCTGTACTGAACTTCATTAAAAGTTTTAATTATAACGCATCCATCCAACAGTAACAACCAACACTATTTATCAACTATATGGTTTAATAATTTTAATAGCGTTGAGATCCATACACTTATCGAATAACTCGTTGTTACCTTTTGAACCTAAATATACTTGTTTAGTATATTTTGATAGGGTTGTTATCATTGGTGGAATTATTTAAGGAGTTTCAACCCCTATCCTACTTGATGTCGATCTCACCAACTCTCTCATGAGAAGTTTAGTAAACGGATCTGCTAAATTCTCACTAGACTTAACAAATGTAAGCGAAATTATTTTATGCTTGATTAATTTCCTTACATACTCGTGTCTTAGACTCATGTATCTAGACTTTTCATTATATAATTCGCTATAAGCTCGAGCAAGAGTAGCTTGACCATCACACAAAATATATATTTATGAAATATCCGTTATATCAAAAGGTTTTTCATATAACAAATCTCTTAGCCACTCAATCTCTTTCAACTTCGGCCAATGCTACAAACTCCAACTCCATTGTTGAGTGAGTAATGTAAGTTTGTTTCTTAGACTTCCAAGAAACTGCACATCCTCCAAGCAGGGCTGACCCTCAAATTTTAGATGCCTGTGCGACATTCGAAAATGGTGTTCTTTTCATGAAATTAAATAAAATATATTTCAAAAATATTATATCATCGCAAAATTATGATATTTAAATACTGTTTATTTTTTTAAAATGTCGTGAATAAGAAAAATAAAAATAAAATTCAAAAGTACCTCCCTAACTTCATCAAAATTCATGACATCAACAAAGAACTGTCCAAACACCTAAACTTTTTGTGCAATTTCATAAGAGAAAACCTTGAAATCAGAAACATCAAATACTACGTGTAAATTTTAAAATACAACAAATTATGTAAAAATATTTATTCTTGCATTTTTAGAAGCAAACTAACTAATTAAACTTTTGTTTCTAGCAACTCTTGCTCAATAGATATCAAAATTAGGTCATTCAATTGTTCTTATAACATGATTGATTGTAAATAATATTTTATATAACTTCAATTTTGAAAAATTTCTTTCGGTACAATAACATTAATAGTCAATAATACTCTATAAGTAATAAATGTATTCGAAAAGCGATCTAGTCTTTTCAAATAAGTCAATATATCAAAAATTGTCTTTATTTCTCTTGGTATTTCAAGTGAATTAATATATCAAAAACTGTCTTTGATTTTTTTTTTTGTAAAGATTTCGTAAAATTTTTAATTTTTGAAGCAAATCTTTGCCATCAAGATCGCAAAAATTTACATGTTTTAGAACAATGTCAAGATGATCACAACATGCTTTCAAATCAACATCATCCAATGCATTTAACTTGTCAAAAGAAAATAGAAATCCAATTTTTTTTTTTTTCATATGAATTGAATTGATCAAACCTTTGGTCAAGTGATCCAATTGCTTGATCTACTATATAAATGAAATAATTGGTTATAAAAGAATTTTCAAGTGATTGTGCGTCCTTTACAATGACACTTTCATCAAAATGTTTCTTCGTACGAGTTATATTTTTTCCCATTTTCCTTTTTTCTTAACATTATTTAAAGTATGATACTATTTAAGAAAGTTATAACTATTCAATTACACTATTCTTAGTTTTAGTATCTTATGCAGCTGCATATCATATCAAATCAAATGCATACAATTAATAAAGAAATAATCCATAAATGAAAATAGTTAATCACATCACACTGAAATTAGCTATGAAGGAGACTAAACCATTCGAATCATTTCCATTACTTTAATAAAAATGTCTTGGTACGATATGCAATTAGAAATAAGAAATACAACAATGTTAAATAAAAATCATCATTTGTCTATCTTTTAATTGTGTTGTTTAACTTAACATAATAATTAAAATTTATATATATATATGCGCGCACACACACACAAATAACAAATTTTTTTTGGTGCCCCTACATTGATAAGACAATGTACCTTCGCTTAACCCTTAACTCGTGCAGTCTTAGGGTCGCCTCTGCCTCCAAGAGTAAATACCCAACCTGAAGTAGACTTATTTTCTCCTGCACTCGATATCCAACTTGCATCAGTATTATCCTTTCAAGATTTTAGGGAATCACGTATATTGTAGTCCAAGATTTTTTGTTTTCTTCAAATAACCAGAATCCTACCAATGGTCTTCCAATGTTCAGAACTGGATTACTAGTAAACCTACTTAGTTTACTCATGGTAAATGCTACATCATGTCGTGTACATTGTGCAGCGTACATAAGACTTCTAATTGCACTCGAATATTCTATTTGAGTTATTTTCTTCCATCGTTCTTTATCAATTTGATATTTGGATCAAACGAGGTATTAGCCTCTTTAATGCTCAAGTGTTTGAACTTATTTATCACATTCTCGACATAATGTGATTGACTCAATGTAAAACCCCCACTATCATTTTTAATTTTGATACCAAGGGTAGTATCCACTTGTCTAAGATCTTTCATTTTAAACAGGGAGGATAGAAACCTTTTAGTTTTTTTTATACCGTCTATATTGTTGCTAATAATCAACATATCATCAACATGTGGACATATTATAGTGATTATATTATCACTAACTTTAGTACATAGACATTTATCTACCGGATTATGATTAAAACCATTTAACATTACTTTGAAGTCAAATTTCTCGTACCACTTTTTATGGACTTGTTTTAATCTATATTTCTTGGTAGAATGAACCCTTCTAGTTGTTAGACCTCTTCATCAAGATCACTATTCAAGAATGTTGTCTTGATATCCATTTGATGAATATGTACATCATATATAGATGTTAGTGCAAACAAGATCCTTATCGAGGTTATTCTAGCCACATGCACATATGTCAAAGTAATAAATTCCTTCTTTTTGACGATACCCTTTAACTACTAATCTAGCTTTATAGGTATTGAGTGTTCTATCAAAATTATATTTCCTTCTAAACACTCATTTACAACCAATGGATTTAGAACCTTTGGTAAATCAACTATCTCCCAAGTATTGTTTGAAATAATATAATTCATCTCATTATTTATTGCTTCTTTTCAAAATATGCAATCTCTAGAAGTCATTGCTTCCGTATAAGTTTTAGGATCACTTTCAACTTGAATAACAAAATGAGCTGTTCTTGCAACATCCTTCTTGTCTCCCTCTACTAGGTAGAATGAAATAAGTTGAGAATCCAATTTATCCTATCCTAAACCTTTTTCTTTTCTAACTCTCTTATTTCTTCGGAGTTCACTTTCAACATCTTTTATAGATGTATTCCTTGTAATTCTCTAGAAGTTGGAATTTCTACATAAGTTTCATTTTGAGAACTTCTTGTTGCTAATACATTCTCAAAGAACTCTATATCCTTGATTCTATTATAACATTCGTTTCTAAGTTTAATAACATATAGGCCTTGCTAATATCCCGCAAAGACACATCTAATACCTCTAGGACCTAATTTACTTCTTTTAGCAAGACACTCCTACACTTTAAAATATTTGACATTCGGTTTCCTACCTTTCCAAATTTCATATCGAAAAACCTTATTCTTTTTCAAAGGAATCCTATTTACTATATAACAAGCACTAAGTAAGGCTTCACCCCATAAGTTATATGGTAATCCAGAATTCAATAACATGACATTTATCATCTCTAAGAATGTCATATTCTTCCTTTCAGGTAAACCATTTTGTTTAGGTGTTCGTGGTGCAGAATATTGATGTATTATACCATTTTGTTCACAAAACAAATTGAATTCATTGGAAAAGTATTCTCCACCTCTATCACTTCTTAAAGTTTTAAGTTTCATTCCTAATTGATTTTCAACTTCAGTTTTGTAAGTCTTAAAATTATTAAAAATTTCATCATCGTGTCTTAACAAATACACATATGTATACTACAACAATCATCAATAAATGTAATAAAATATTTATTACCACATCTAGTTAGCATGCCATTCAATTCACATATATTAGAATGAATAAGTTCAAGCAAACATGTTGATCTTACTACACTATGAAATGACTTTTAAATCATTTTAGATTTAATATAAGTTTCACATTTTTCTAAGTTATTAATTTCACATTGTATCAAACCACATTTAATCATTCTTTTCAAGGTACTATCTCCTATATGTGCTAATCTACCATGTCTCATAAATTAAAAGAGTCAACTAAGCAAATGATTTGTTTTTATTAGAATTATCAACAATAGTACATATTTTGACCATTCCATTAGTAAAATAGCCATTTGCAACAAAATACCCATTATGGGTTAATATAAGTTTTCCGGACTCGAATACAGTTTTAATTCCAGGTTTTCCCAGCAAAACTCCATTTGCTAAGTTTCTATTCATTTCTGGTATATGAAGGACATTGGTCAAAGTAATCTTCTTTCCCGGAGTGAAGATGATTTCCACGTTGCCTTTGCTAATCACTTTTGATCTCCCTTTATTTCTCATTTGAATATCTTGACCATCTTCAATGTCATGATAAGTTTTGAAGAGAGACTTATCATAACAAACATGGATGGTTGCACAAGTATCATACCACCATCCCGTAACTTTCCCTTGGACTGCATTGATTTCGCTTACTGTAGCGATAATCTCATCAATTGAGTTCATTTGTCCTTCATTCTTTTGTTGTTTTCTATGCATGCAATCTCTAGTTTAGTGTCCCGACTTTCTACAAACATAGCAAGGTCCCTTGAACTTGTTTTTGAACTTATCTTGATCCTTTTTAGGACCGAGAAGTTTCCCTCTCTTCTTGTATTTGTTGAAGTTGTCAACATTATCCACGACATTGGTTTTCGAAGAGCCATCATAAGAACTTTCAGTCTTATCTCTTGTCCTTGATTCTTCCTCTATGCAAAGATGTTTTTGTATTTGCTCCAAAGAAAAATCTTCGGAGTTGTGAAGAATCTTCTTTCTATATCATTTCCAAGACCCTAGGAGTTTAGAAATAATTACTCCCACGAAGTTCGATTTTTACCACTTTCAATTTGTTGACAATAACTTGTAGTTCGTGTACTTGAGGCAACAATGGAATGTTATCCGAAAACTTAAAATCAAAGTATTTAGAGATTAAGAATTTCTTTGTACCTTCCTCCTCGACTTTATATTTACTCTCAAGTGCGTTCCAGATTTCTTTTGCCGAAGTGGTGTTTGGTGTAGAGATCATACAAACGATTCGATAGCACATTTAGAATGTGGCCGCGACATATTAATTCATCCTCTTCCCACTTCTTTATTTCTGCATGAACTTAATCAGTATCTTCTTCAGTTGCATTGGAAATAGGCACCAATTTTGGATCAATAACATAGAAAACCTTCAACGCCGTAAGGAGGAATTTTAGTTTGTCTTGCCACCTTGTGAAGTACCATCAAATTTGTCCAAGCATACCGAGTCTGATTCATCATCTTGATTGTTACAAGTGTAGACTCCATTGTTATCGCAGTAAAATAAGCAAATATCGTTTGAAAATGTTGGTAAAAAATATGGAGCACAACAATGGAAACCAAAAGAATAAGAAGATGAAGATGAAAAATAATATTGAAACAAGACTTGATCACGAAATGAAATCGTTATCCTCAAACGATATTTACCTCCACCACTCTGCTTTTAAGGATTGAAAATGGCAAATAGTTTGTAGGATTATCAATCCTAAATGAAGAAACGCCAAAAGCTAAATGAATCTTTCAGTCGAACAAATGAAAATATTGGAATTTGATTATGTAAGAGAATGAGATTTCTTCAATAATTTGGATGAACAATGGAATGATTTTTTCAATTGTATTTTGGAATGATAACTAACATGTTTATATAGTTCTCAATCATTCCTACACAAAATGGTATCAACTCATATGGAAAAAGTGCATTGCTTCACAAGAAAATCACCAAAAAATTCAAAAAAATCCAAGCTAACGGTTATATTTTTACACTATGAGACAGCATAGGCAGGCTATAACTATGCGGTCGCATAGTTATAGCATAGGTCGCCCCTTTTTCCCTTGATGGCCGCTATGCGACCGCAAGACACAATGGCCTATGCGACACATAGGCCAATAATGTGGCTCAAATGTGGTTTTTCTTCCTCTTTCCAATTCATTCATCCATGATTTCTTCTTTTGATTTTTGAACAATAATTCTAACATACAATACATATTGGAATGACCAATTGTCCAACTAGGTATTGGTCCAAATAAATCTTTTGCAACTCCTTACTATTGATTATAGTGAATTCTCCACATTTGTCTGTGGTTTTTCTGGATTCGAGTTTCCACATAAATCTTGTTTTCATTGTAATCCATTATTTTCATATATATTATTCTTGTCTTCATTATCAAAGCATTCCAACACATAATAATTAGTGTCAGAGCTAAGGTTTTGGCGGTTATTGGAAATGTTAGATTGGATAAAGCAAGATTTGAACAATGCTCATTGTTTAGGAATGGTAAATATGAAATTTGAGTTTCCACTTTTGGATCGCAATACCAAATTTTGTTATGGCAGATTTTCGTTTGGACACTGGATGGGAAACAACGTAAGGAGTTGTGATCTTGTTGCTCTTTGGGATAATTCGAGCAAATTTGTTAACTCGAATGGAGTTAGTTGTGAACTTGATGATTTTATTGTTCATGATGATTTGAGTAAGTTCGATGGCCAAGGTAATTCTGTTGGTAAGTAGTGTTTATTTAGTTCACAGTTGTTGAGTATGTTCGGAGAGACGTGGTGGAAGAAATGGAGTAATTTGGAGGAGTTTTGTTTGGAAAGTTTTGTTAAAGTTGAAAATTTAAGTTTAATTCTTTGTAATGAAATTCGTGTTGAGGTGAGACCCGAATTCTTGTTGAGTATTTGATTGAAAATACTATTGAAAGAGTTTTGAGAGTTGGTAGTAGACTTGAATATGTCTTGAAGGAGTCCAAGGTGAATTTGACTCCTATTTCATCCCAAATTCTCCATCATTGATTTTATCTATTGTATTGGGATTTAACCTTATATTAAATTTTTTGTGTATTAATTTTCCGTTAAAGATTTTTTGGTTATAAATGTGTGGTGTACAACATATATTCGAATCCACCAATTATCCAATTAGTTACTGGTCCAAATATATCATTTATAACTTCTTATTGTTGATTATAGTGAATTCTCCGCCTCTACTCATATTATTCCCGTCTTCATTATTTGACCCGATTCTGAACATTCATGTATGTTAATAACTCAATGTAGTGTTCTTCATTTACTTCTATATTTTTTAGAGTTATTCTTGGGATACATAGGAGTGTACATAGAAGTATCCATAATGGACACCCGGCGACCCCTTATTGGAGGGAGGCCCACTCGCAGCCTAATAGGGGGTCGTCGGGTGTCCATTATGGACACCCACGTGTACTTGATTGTGTACACCAAGAATAATTCTATTTTTAAATTTAAGCATTTCGCCTTTTTGACTCGTATCTAATTCTCGTCCTTTGCAGATCTTAAACGAAATAAAGGAAAACCCTCCACTTGCATTCAAAGGTATCTGATGTTTGCAAACTTTTATTTACAGTTGAAAGTTGGAACAATATTTGAAGATTCAAGATAGTAAATCTTCACCATTTCACAGAAATATTCTAAAGAATTTTGCAAACAGGGTAGGGATTTGCTTTGTCATTCAGGAGTAATAATTGATGGATAAATTATCTTTCTTTCTAGCTTCTGAGTTGAGAGTTACTGTTGTACAACAGGCCTGTGGGGATCTATTTAAATCGGACATCTCTTAGATCAAATCATTGGTATTAAATAATTTATCATGTGGAATGATTTTGCATGATTCGCAGAATATTAAGTTCAAGTAGATTATGATGAATAGCAACTTGGAGTTGACAATGCACGAAGTGTTTGATGTGAAAATTTTAGTTTCGCTCTTCCGACCAGAAGGATTAGACCTTTTGATAGATGTAGTGATGAATCGACTTGAGTGATAAAAAGAAATTTAGAGTCTGTTTGTACCGGATTAAAATCTGAATCAAAATCAAAATAAAAATCAAATAATTAATATTAATCACATCTTTCATGATCCCACATCTTTTCAATCGCATATTTCAAAAACTTCTATCACAATTCACTAAAAATCTAATTTTAATCCCCTTTTGAAAGAGGAAATTTTTGTAGCTGAATTCTTGAAAAAAAATCTTAATAATCTTATTTTTTAAGCGTGAAAGACAAACAGGTAGTCATTCAACTCGTGGTGAGGTTTTATGTTAATCACCTAACTTTATTTCATTTCAAAGTGGTCCATGAAATTTACATTTTGTTTTACTTTGGTCACCCAATCAAAAAATAAATAAAATGTTGTGATCTATTTATACTATGTAGTTCATTAGTGATGTTATTCCACTCAATTACTTATCAACTTTACTATTTTATTTGTTATCAATCTTATCTTTAACTTTATGATATGAATTGCGTACCTCAGGTCGAAAATTTGTACGGTGCACAATAGTCATATTAATAATCATGGTTCTTTTACGTCTCTTTAATAATTATGTATGCGTGGATAATTGCAAATCGAGTATTATGTTCTTATTGGACTTCATATTCCACTCAACAATTTACTAGTAATATTTTTAAAAGTTAAATTATTAAAGATTTTGAGCCGGGATTAAAATGTTCATCAAGAAAATATCATTTTTCGCAAACCCTACCTATCTCTCCATCAATTGCGTATGTACTTGCGCAACTTAAAAATTAACCCCTGTTTAGTACAAATTAAAATTTTCATTTTTATTCTTTTACTCATTTTCAACCACATATTTTTCAATAAAAATAATATTTTTCATCACATCAATAACTTTTCATTCTTTTTCAACAACACATTTTTCATCAATCTACTATTTCAGAACACATTCTTCCAAAATTTTGCGGTTCAAACACATCCCAAGTATTATGTTCTTAATAAATTTCAAGCATGTTTAGTTGCACCTTACAACAAGAAATATTTGTATGCACATGTTAAAATTAAATTGTTAGTTACTTGATAATAAATTTTTGAGAATTGTTGAATATACCTAACTTATATATTGGAATATTAGCAAATACATGAGTTTGCAAGATCGAATATGAAAATATGACGATATTACCAAAACAAAAATATTGTTTCTATCATGTGATGCCTTTTCTCTCCTCGGGATCGAGTGTTCTTGCATGCTTGACTAAGTTTAAAAATTCCCTACAAAAATAATTTTCTTAAATATGTATGAGGTTTTATACAAATTACATTTTTATTTTTTGATTTGTCGGTAAGAATAAGAAAAGAAATTAACGTAAACTTAGCCAAGAAGATTTAATTTTAATTGAAATCAAAATGGTTTTCTCTCTTCTAGTGAAAGAGACAAAAGACTAATAAGTATCAAAAAAAAAAAAGATTTAATTTTAATTGAAATCAAAAAGGTTCTCTCTCTTATAGTGAAAGAGACAAAAGACTATTAAAAATATAAGTGGAGATATCATTATGATTACCCAACTTTACACTAAGATATTGGTTGATCATGCTAATTATTTGTTCCTAGAATTTATCACATACACCAAGAATTTGTATTACACGACATGACATCTCAAGTACACACGACACGAGTTTGTGACCCAAAAAATTAATAAATTTAAATGAATATAAACTTGAACACTAAGTTTTGTCTCTATGTCAAAGTAAAAAAAAAAAAATTTGAAACCAGATATGAAGCACTTTAACGATATAAGTTTTGTAGAAAACTTGATACAACACTGATCTCTTGCCTCCAGTCGACATGAAATCAATTTCATTCAAAACTTGATAATATTGGAAAAATTAAAATACTTCTTACTTATTTTATAGTTAAACTTAGTCCATGTTTGATTTTGTTAAAAATCACTTTTTTAAGTCCTATTTGTTTTTAGAACTAAGCTATGCGTACACTCTCATTGAAATGGTTGTTAGCATGATTGTTGTTTTTAACGACTATAGCAATGCTTTCGTTGGAACTTCCGTTAATAACCATTGGAAGTGAGCCCTTGTCTAGGCTCCATTTTTTTCTTAAAAAAAAAAAGATGATTTTTTTTTCTTATTTTTAACCACACAATATTCAATAGAATAATATTAAACGTAAATTCAAAATCTCTTCTTACTTTTAACCATACATTCTTAAAAAAATCACTATTCTAAAACACATATTCCATCGATCCAAATAAGGGGTTGAATGTCAAAAACCTCACTCTCACACTGCCTGCCACAATACTTTTTAATAACATAAAAAAATGTAAGAGAAAGGAGGATGGGTGGTGGCATGAGTGGGTCGAGCATTTTGGGCCTGTGAGAATGATTAGTGGGCCCAATGTCAAATCCTAACACCAGTGAAATTTGGGCCCACTAGGCGTCTGCGTTTCCCTTCTTCTAAAGTGGGACCATTTTGTGGTTCGTCTAACACATCAAAATATCTTTGAAAGCAATATGTTTTCTCACTTTAACTTCTATGATCGAATAATAAAAATGGACAAAGATCCCGATCTTGGGATTTCAAATGATATAATACTACCTTTATTTAGGATATGATAATTCTTGACATTTGTTCTTATTATTATAAAATCATTAGATGTGGAAAGAATTTCAATATAACTGATATCGTTGGATTTCTTGATTTAACCATTTGGTCTGCAAACTGAAAAATATTAAAAGATAATAAAAAGTAAGAGTCGTATCTGTCAAAAGTAAAGGGTGAAATGCAATCTAGGTATTCTAGCCCATAAGAAACTGTCAAACTATGAGGCGGATACAATTCAATTTGGTACGATTTCAAGATAATCGAGTCGACCCATGAAACAATGGCCATTTTTTTTTTTTTAATAATGGAACCAATGATTTTTTTTTTTAAATATGGAACCCAATTGAAATTGAACCATTTAGTTCTAATTTGGTTTGGTTTGGTCCCGACTCAATTACTTAAATTTTCAAATGATAAATGTAAATTAAAATCTATCATCATATTCATAAGTTAGTAATATATATTTAGGGTGTGTTTGAGCCACATTATTTTAAAAGAATGTATTGTAAAATAGTAGATTGATGGAGAATGTGTGGTTGAAAAAAAAAAAAAGTGTTGAGTTTATGGACACAACATATCTCCACAAGGGTATG
>CAIGRL010262975.1:0-15990 GCA_903798325.1 Fraxinus xanthoxyloides | reverse complement strand
GATTGAATGGTCGAATCGAATTAATGTTACAAAAAAGTATATAACAAAGTTTTGAGGGGAAAAAAAATAAACTTATCTACATTTAATTAATTTTTATTATGTTCACTTCTAATATTAATAGAAAAACGAGGCAACGGATGTAGCAAAAGTTTCAGAAAATGATAAGTTGTTCAAATATTTATTTAGCATTTAGTATGTTATTAAAACAAAATTAAATGAGAAAGGGCGAGTAAATTGGAATTTTAAAAGAAGCCAAATTCTGTAAGTTATTTATTTTGCGCTTTAGATTTTTTTTTTTTCTTCGTGTTCTTGAATAACAATCGCACATTGTTTTCTAAGTAATCGTGAAAGTACTGTTTTATTCAGCTCTGTAATTTTTAAAATTTCACCGCTGCGGTTTCCCTCCCCACAACCGTCGCAGCTTGAATCTGCCATAAACATTATACGTAAACTGTTTGATGACTCAATGCAAGTATTAAAAGGAACAATAACTAACTGTTATCGTAGGATTTGCAGGAAAATACTCATTAGAGAATTCCAGATTCCAGCAGAAGCCACCTTAGAAAACAAACATGAAAAATATTCTGAGAGCAATTTTCCGGTACTTTTAAGCTATTCCGGATTATGCATTTTCTCAACTTTCTATGTCTTTGTCGACGTAACTGAGGCTGCAAGCTTTTCAGGGACGGGGGATTTTGGGAGAGTTCCGATCCCCTACGACTTGGAAACGTGCTAGAACTATCTGGGTAAGGGGCAATGAAGGGGGATGACAACATTTTGGTTTGGATCAA
Source organism: Fraxinus xanthoxyloides (assembly GCA_903798325.1). Classification (NCBI taxonomy): domain Eukaryota; kingdom Viridiplantae; phylum Streptophyta; class Magnoliopsida; order Lamiales; family Oleaceae; genus Fraxinus; species Fraxinus xanthoxyloides. The sequence continues at coordinate 15,199 of CAIGRL010262975.1, read as the reverse complement.
CGGAAGAAGATGGATTGAAGATGCCGTGTTATTGATATCCGGATAGATAAAGCGTGCTATTCTTTATAAGGGCCATACAATAGAACATGGCCTGATTACCCCTTACACACTTTCGGCTATTCAAGTACCCAGACCGCCAAAACAAGTTACGGGTTCAACTGGTTTTGGTTAATGATTCGGTCTAATAACTGGGATTTCTTGGTCTACAATTTTGTTCGGTTTGAAGCACTATCGGGATCAGTACGGTTCGGTTTAATATATGGGATTTTCTTGCTTTACAACTTAGTTCAGTTTGAAGCTGTTAGGGACCAGTTTTATAGCCTATTTCCAATTTTCTTGGTCGAACTAACCTCCGCCGAGTCCTGTTTTATCAACACAGGTTTTCATAGTTTCTACGTAACTTTTAGTATTTGCTCGATCCAAACTCGCCAAGACTTATAAAATCTTCGAAAAACCTTTCCTTTTTTCTTTTTTCCATAAGACTCGTGTCAAAATTTGATGGAATGCACGACTGATTTACAAACAAAGTGGTGCAAAATGTTTGGAGAAGACATATTTGTACCTCACGATAATTTACTCGCAAAATGTACAAAATTCTTTTGCATTATTTACGTATTTAATCAACTGCAGGGTAGCTATAATTTTCATCTGTTTTCCTACTTCGCAAAAAATTTATTTTTATGAAGGAAAAAATTTTGTGCACTGAGGGTACCAATTTTTAGAGCTTGACTCAGCGTCTTTTTTTATAAAGAAAAAAATAGGTCTGACATGAGGTCGTATACATAAGAACACGTGTTTTATTTCGGTTTTATAGTTGCTTGTTGATTATAAACGCTCAAATATGTTGTCTTCTTAATACGAGCACTATTTTATTTGTGTCTAAGCACTAAGAATGAATAAATACAAATCATTCGACGCACCAAAAATCTTTCGCAGCACTATCAAACTTGACACCAAATTGAGCGTGTCAAAGTCGACTCTAAATTGAGCATCGAAGTCAAGTTGCATATGACTTGTTAATTTGGGACTAAGCATTGGACGAGCTTATTCGCTTATAAATTGTTTATGTTATTAACGTTCTCCAATAAATTGTTTACTTTAAAAATATTATATTTTACATTACTAAAGTGCGCATTCTTACTCACCTCTTTAAATATACGCTGCTTGTACATAAAAATTATAAACAAGAGATTACATAAAACTATTTGGTAGGAAAATAATGGAAGAAAAGGACGACTACCGTGCTTTAAACTAGCAAAGGGTAGACTGCCGCGTGGCATTATGTAATCCGTTATTTAAATATTTATGGATACGTAGCAAGATTCAAATTATAGTAATAAACCAAATTTAACCTTACAACATAAAAGGATGAGATAGGGAAAGAGGGTTATTAATCAACCAAATGAAGCTTGCATAAATACGTTTGAATAAATTTGATTAAAAAATCAAACATCTGCAATCAAGTAGTTCATTCTGGTTGAGCCGTGAAAATAATCACTAGGTATGGAATGGAAATGCAAAGGGCTGAAGCTTCTTTAATCACGCAATGGATTCCACCACGGCTGCACCTCCTACTCCACCACCGTATCCTGCACCAAATCCAAATCCACTGCCAGATCCTCCACCCGATCCGCCTCCACCGCCGCCTCCGCCACCAAAACCACCTCCTCCTCCTTGAGCACCACTTCCAAACCCACCACCAAATCCTTCTCCGAAGCCAGAACCACCCCCTGTTCCTCCACCTCCACCTCCACCACCACCTCCGCCTCCGCCGCCGCCTCCTAAATTCCAGTGATCAAATAAGAATTTTGCATCATTCAAAGAACCGTCTGTGCCGACTAGCTCTCTCGCGGTGGTGGTGCAAATAAGAACACCAAGAAGAACCAAGAGAACAAATTTGGAAGTCATCTCAATTTGCAAGCAAAAGATAGCTCTTGGTTGATGAGAATTTAGGACGCCAAAAAGGGATTATATAATGCCATAATATCAGTTATCTGCATTGAAGTTTAATGCTTGAATTAATATGTGAGTTGGTGAGGATCTCATTAACTTGACGGTTATTACATTTGAACATTATTGGATTGATTGGTGCATTAGTGAATGTTCATATTCCTTAGTGGTTTATAAACATTTTTTTTTTTCCCCCTCTTTCCTGACATAGTTCATCGTGCATCCATGTTATTTATTCAAATTATTGTTGAGAGAGATGATGGTAAGTGTTGTCTGACAACTTCCCGACCCAAGTGTCGGGGAGATCTACAAGTGAATGCGAGCAGTATGATTTTACTTGATGGGCGTTCTCCCACTTCAAATAAAAAATTTCATATTAAATTGTTGTCATCTATATTTTTAAAGCAGCTCAAGCACTAAAAGGTCAAGGATTGAATGGTCGTGCTCTTGGTTGATGAGAATTTAGGACGCCAAAAAGGGATTATATAATGCCATAATATCAGTTATCTGCATTGAAGTTTAATGCTTGAATAATATGTGAGTTAGTGAGGATCTCATTAACTTGACGGTTATTACATTTGTACATTATTAGATTGATTAGTGCATTAGTGAATGTTTATATTCCTTAGTGGTTTATGAACATTTTTTTTTCTCTTTCCTGACATAGTTCATCGTGCATGCATATTATTTATTCAAATTATTGTTGAGAGAGATGGTGGTAAGTGTTGTCTGACAACTTGAAGTATTCCCGACTCATGTATCGTAAAGATATAAAAGAAAATTTTTACTTGATGAGTGTTCTTCCACTTCAAATAAGAAATTTCATATTAAAGTGTTGTCATCTTTATTTTTAAAGCAGCTCCAGCATTGACCCAGAAAATTAAGAGGTCAAGGATTGGATGGTCAAATCAATTAATGTTATAAATAAATACATCACTAGATTTCAAGGAAAAAAAAAATAAACTTAGCTATTTTTAATTAGTTTTTATTATGTTCACTTCTAATATTAATCGAAAATGAGGCAACGGATATAGCGAAAGTTTCAATAAATGATAAATTGTTTAAATATTTATTTAGCATTTAGTATGTTATTAAAACAAATTTCAATGAGAAAGATAGAGTATATTGGAATTTTAAAAGAAGCCAGATTCTATAAATTATTTATTATGTGCTTTAGATTTTCTTCACATTATTTTTTAAGTAATAGTGAAATTTAACATGTTTAGAGCTGGTGTTTCTCCGTTATTATCAATGATAATAAATTACATGTACTGTTTTGCTGTTTGATTAACGAATACCATCTTCAACATGTACTGTTTTTGTATTTGATTGAGCTTTGTAATTTTTCAAATTTCATCGCCGCCACTTGCCTCCCTACAGCCATCGCAGCTTGAATCTGCCATAAACTTTCTACATAAACTGTTTTATGACTCAATGCAAGTATTAAAAAGAATAATAACTATCTGTTATTGGAGGATATACTGTTGCAAGGAAAATATTCATTATAGAATTCCAGATTCCATGCAGAAGCCACCTTTGAAAAACAAACATGAAAAAAATTCTCAGAGCAATTTCCTGGTATTTTTAGCTATTGCATATGTAAAGAGTTCTAGAATAATCGAAATAAACAGTACAAATTGGATCAAGCGTATGCCCTACCGATTTGTTGATGTCGGCAGAAGTGGTAAATAAATGACGAACAAAATGAACAATCTAAAAACACATTTAGGAATCAAATATTTGTTGATTTCTCGCAAGAATACCGATTTTTTTATTTCGACCCTTAAATCATTAATTCTAACAAATACCGATTTATCACTAATAACTTGAAAGAAATCCAATACTAGAAGTAAATTGAGGATTCCGTGTTATTGAATCTTTTAGAGAAAAAAAAAACTTGTTTTTATATACGAGGACCCAACCATAGTGTTGGCCTAATTATCCTTTAAAAACTTTTGGATATTTAACTGTCCAAACGACTCATGGATCAACCGGTTTTGACCGTTGAGTCGTTCTAATAGATGGGATTTTCTCGTTTTACAATTAGTTCGGTTTCAAGCATACAAGAGCCCGTTTACAGTCGATTTTCAATTTTCAACTAGGCGATCAGATCCTATTTTGTTAACATAGGTTTTCATTGTTCCTATGTGTTTTTTCATATTTGCTTGATCTAAACTCACCAAGATCAAATACTCAAACTATTTTGTGGTGTATCTCATAAGCAATATCAAGAGCAGTATTTTAGGATAGCTTTCTCACATGTTCAAACTCCAATTCTTCTTCAGAGCATTTTAATTCAAAATCCCATAAAAATTATTGAAAAAATATGGAGCATTTTAATTCAAGTTGAGGGCCTCCATGAGAGTTTTATTTTCACCGGTTTTGACCGTCTTTGGGTGGCGCTGTTTATAAGGGTTGGAAAAATTGGTGCTTGCTCGATTTTTTAGAAACAGATCTTGGATTATTTAAAAATCACCCAAAACAGTGTAGTATAATTTTGATCTGTTGTCTCAACCCATGTAATTGGCGGGTTTTTGTCATTTCTCGAATTCACTTCTAATTTTACCCTTTATACAATAATTATTTCCAGCAAATATATTTTGTTTAATACTAACTTATAAATAAAAATATACTAACCAAAAAAAATTACTTATAATTAAAAAAGTTTCAGAACCTGTGGATGATAAACTCTCAATCATAAGTTGGATTGTTTTAAAAATTGCTACTAAAGTCACTTATATTCGATCTATTCATAAATGTTCAAAATCGATACTTTAAAAAATGTTAATAAGCGGTATGGCATACTCTCAAGCAAGCCCTAAGGGTTAAACAAAAAATCATAAACCCGTCAAGTCCAACCGAAATCGGTGGTTTGGGCCACGTCAACTCGTCAGCATTTCAATTATGAACCCAACAGAACTAAATCGTTTATAAATAGACGTAGCGCGAAACAAGGAATTCAAACGAAAACTTCCACGAATTTTGTAATCCACCAAATTATGAAAAATTAAAGTCTCGAATTTTATTAATGAAAGATAATAAAAAAAAAAAAAAACAATGAGATAACCTTTTATTATAAGGGTTTACTTGAAAACCTAATTTAAAAAAACTATTGAAAAGAATTCAAAATAAACTAAATGACGAAAATAGAGCTAAAACCCTAAAAATTAGATTTCGAGTCCTAAACGAACTCGGATGGCCGAAATCCATTGTACGTCATGGCATATCGATGTGTATTACTCGTATTGTCGTCATCTTTCCGAAATGCTATTATGAACCCAAATCGAAATTCGAATGTTCTCTTTACACTAATATTTTTCTTCATTTTGATTCAATTCTTCAACAATATGTTCTACGTCATAAATAGTTCAGTTTAGATTTCAATAGTTATAGACACATGAAATAAAACTGAATCGTGATCTCAATTAAAATATATATATATACTTTTTGTAACTAAGATATGTGACAAAATTATAAAAACAAACCAAAACTGACCATATAATATATAAAGATTTGCCTGGAAGAATAAAGTATAAGGAAAAGAGGCTCATAATCAAATGAAATTCACATTAAATTGTTGAATAATTTTGAGTACAAATCAAACATCTGCATCATTGTAGTTTACGAGGCTTTACATTTTTTTTATTTTATTGAGCCGTGAAAATGATCACTTGGCAGTTAGCATGAATTAATGGGAATGCAAGTGAAACTTCTTTATTACTCAAGGAAATCCACCACCTCCTATTCTACCCCCAGCTCCTTCCCCAAATCCACTACCTGCTCCACTGCCCAATCCACCTCCCCCGCCACCACCTCCTCCTCCAGCACCTCCAAACCCACCACCAGCTCCTCCTCCAAAACCAGAACCACCACCCACTCCTCCACCACCACCTCCACCTAGTCCACCGCCTGCACCACCACCAGCACCCCCACCAAAGCCAGCTCCACCACCACCACCTCCACCTCCACCTAACCCTCCACCACCAAGACCTCTGCCTCCCAAACTCGGATGATGAAAGAAATTCTTCTCATCATTGAAAGAACCCATCGAACCAACCGGTTTCCTTGCACTATCCTAGAAACAAGAACAAAAATTAAATTTTGTATACTCGAGTCATTTTTGTGTCATCGTGTACCTAATTAATACTTGATAGACTCGTGGTCGTTACTTGAACTAAGTCCCTCTGATGATCTCAACGGCTTCCCATATTTGTGAATCGGAGTCCATCAAGAGTATCTATTTCCGCAAGCCTTAGTTAATTCCAATACTCCTTTTGATAAACGGGTAAATTTATCTTTATATATAATATTATTTCCATAATATACAAAGAAAGGTGGAAAAGGAATTAAATGAAACCGTTTTCGGGTCAAATGGACTTGACTATTAAATAATATATATGTCTTTGGTTTAGTTAAAAAAATTGATAAAAATCTAAATTAAAGTTAACAATTAATTTTAATCACGCATTTCATTGGCCCACAATAATATTTTCATAAATGTGAGCCTTAACCAAAGAGAATGAAAGAGAAAAACTTGTTTTCTGTCTTGCCCTCTCTCACATCCAAATGTTTTCTCAACCTCTTATACAACTTATAACTTTTAATGATAATTGTGTCGCGTTGGGACGAGTTCTTCTTTTAAGCATCTCTTTGATACAATAAATCATTTATAAAATGAGTTAAAGTCCAAGATTAATTTATGTTTGGTTGAAATCTTGCAAACGTACATAAAATGAGTTAAAGTCAAAGATTAATTTCCGTATGTCAAAATCATACAAGTATACGAATTCGTTGACAAGTAATAGTAAAAGTGAGTAAGCAGTATTGTCCTCACGAGAATTTAGATTTTAGCTTAAGTTCAATTAACTCGATCTTAAAATGAATAAACACACAATTGATGGTTTGGCTAGAGTGACTATTATTCTAACTAAATTACACTTTAAATATTTAACTGAATGCAAATGATCGTTCCGAGAAAAGAACTCAATTAAGAAAATGTTCTAGGAGACTACCGTTAGTATCTTTTAAACTATCATATTCTCAATTTTTGTCAACTGTGGTAGACTGTAGGACCTTAACCTGGGTATAATCGTGTTACATGAGCATCAAGGTTAACATGAAGTTTGATGTAATGTCACGTGACATTTTATTGTTGGAAACACAGTAACTTTTTCATTCAATCATCTATTGTTATATGCAATTATGTCAAGATTTCTATCAAATCCTTCTGGCAAAGTAGTTTTATCGTATTAGCTGTATTACAACCAAGTGTGGAAAACAATAGGCAGAATAACTCAGTCCATGGTACAAACAGCTTTTCTGTTTCTCATTCATTTCCTTTCAAAACAAATGAAGACAGAATTCTGGACATTTATTTGAGTTTGTTAACAAAATATACAATTTCATGTTCAAACAATTGTCCAGTCAGTTTCAACTGAACTGGAAGGTTTATCCGCCGGAGAAGCACGGGCTTTGGAGGCTTCTCTGAAAATGTCGATGAGAATGGTCGGCATGTTGGCTTAGGATCATTGTTCTTTGGATCTTTCATGGATGCTTTCGACGAGTGTTTATTTTTGCCGCCAAAGATTTAGCTAAGTCTCTTGAAACGATTTCGTAAGTCACATGCACTTGTGGTTTCTCTAAGGCCCCAAATTAACAATACTAAGGGATCGAAGTTCACAAACCACAAAATAATTTGCAGAACATAAAAGAACACTAACAAGCAATTTTTCACCCTGTATGGTCCGGATTTTCTATCACAAAGACTTAATCACTCGTTGAGCATCCACAAATGATATAACTCTAGATCCACTAAATATTAAGCAAGAATCAGTACAAATGTTCGAAGAAACCAAAGGTTTCTTCAATTTAATCTCGCCTCAAAAATATAGAATCATAATCACAAAACCAACCCTTAATCTATACACAATATACAGACTTCACAAAGAATAACATTGAAGAAATCACTAAGATCGATTACGATTACAAGAAACCATGAAACCCTAAACTTCACTTCGAGAGAAAAGGGAAATAGAGAGACGAAAAGAGAATAGAGGACTCAAATATCCATCCACCCAAAAGCCAAGTCAACCAAGTAATATGAACAGTTAGCATCCAATGGCAGAAGATCAACCACGTGTATGGCTGATCACATTAATTCAATTGAGGCCACAACCCGTTTCACTTAACGGTCCAAAAAGTAAACAAGACCCAACCCAAAGTATAGTGAAGTAGCCCAATACAATTAACAATTTCCACCTTGCTGAGCTATACTTTGGCTCACTTAATGGATCTAGAATTGCTATACTTACTTTGCTTCGTTTGCTCAAAAAACTGCAAAAAGAAAAACAAAAATTAGTTCAACTCTATTCAATTAACATTACTTGAAGTTCTAATTATCACATCAAATGATATTCAGAATCTTCAATCAATTTCCGAATTTATTTAAAGTTAGTACCTTACTCCCCAAATCTGAAGGATTGTATTCTGTTGGAATTTTAACTAAACTCATCAAACCCTTTTCAGTCATGTTTCTTACAAAATGAAACTTAATAACTATATGTTTTGTTCTATCATGATAAACAAGGTTTTTACTAAGATGAATGGCACTTTGGTTATTAGATGCAAATAAACACATGCAAATGAAGCTTGCATAAATACGTTTGAATAAATACTGCAAATAAACACATGCAACAATTAGATGCTGTTAAAGGTAAGGTAAAAGATTAAAGAAGATTTATTAAGAATCAATTATTATTATCCTAGGTTTTAATTGAGTTTTGAACCGATGCTAATAGCATCAATTTTTAAGTAACATAAGCAACTTACTTTTCATCCCATAATGTAAAATAATTGCATAACAATGTCCTCCTCCTATGCTGAAACACAGTTCTCCTCCTATCATGAAAAGTTTGTACATGACGAGTTCCGTGCTTGTTCACGATACACATTTTCCAACATTGTGAATTGCAGGCTGCAAGGGAAAAAGCTCTAGCATCTTTTACATCTCTTTCTAGTGGCGTTCTTCTTTGCACTGATGTAGCAGCCCGTGGACTTGACATTCCTGGCGTGACTGTATAGTACAGGTAGTTTAGTGAAATCTGTTATGTCGGTCTATTATTTTTGTTGTATATGATACAGGAGTTGCAACTTGTGTAGCAGAAGTTTCATCTTCAATTAAGTTGATCTCATGAGTCTAACAATCTGATGCATACAATTTTCTTTAAAATCACATCACTTTTCTGCTTGAATGAATGTAAACTGACTGAGCATCTGATCCTTGCCTACATCTAGTTCCTGTTTTATCGAATTATTGATAAAGAGTGTGTTTGATAGATATTATTTTGGAAGAATGTATTTTGGAATAGTAGATTGATGGAGAATGTGTGGTTGAAATAGAAGGAAAAGTTATTGATGTGATGAAAAATATTATTTTATTGAAGAATGTGTGGTTGAAAATGAGTAGAAGAATGAGAATGAGAAATTTAATGTGAATCAAAGAGTTAAATTTGATTACAAAATCAAACATCTGCAATCAAGTAGATCATTCTGTTTGAGCCGTGAAAATAATCACTAGGTATGGAATGGAAATGCAAAGGGCTGAAGCTTCTTTAATCACGCTTCTTTAATTATGTCAAGATTTCTATCAAATCCTTCTGGCAAAGTAGTTTTATCGTATTAGATGTATTACAACCAAGTGTGGAAAACAATAGGCAGAATAATTTAGTCCATGGTACAAACAGCTTTTCTGTTTCTCATTCATTTCCTTTCAAAACAACGAAGACAGAATTCTGGACATTTGTTTGAGTTTGTTAACAAAATATACAATTTCATGTTCAAACAATTGTCCAGTCAGTTTCAACTGAACTGGAAGGTTTATCCGCCGGAGAAGCACGGGCGTTGGAGGCTTCTCTGAAAATGTCGATGAGAATGGTCGGCATGTTGGCTTAGGATCATTGTTCTTTGGATCTTTCGTGGATGCTTTCGACGAGTGTTTATTTTTGCCGCCAAAGATTTAGCTAAGTCTCTTGAAACGATTTCGTAAGTCACATGCACTTGTGGTTTCTGTAAGGCCCCAAATTAACAATACTAAGGGATCGAAGTTCACAAACCACAAAATAATTTGCAGAACATAAAAGAACACTAACAAGTGATTTTTCACCCCGTATGGTCCGGATGTTCGGTCACAAAGACCTAATCACTCGTTGAGCATCCACAAAGGATATAGCTCTAGATCCACTAAGTATTAAGCAAGAATCAATACAAATGTTCGAAGAAACCAAAGGTTTCTTCAGTTTAATCTCGCCTCAAAAATATAGAATCGTAATCACAAAACCAACCCTTAATCCATACACAATATACAGACTTCACAAAGAATAACATTGAAGAAATCACTAAGATCGATTACGATTACAAGAAACCATGAAACCCTAAACTTCACTTAGAGAAGGGAAATAGATCGACGAAAAGAGAATAGAGAACTCTCAAATATCCATACACCCAAAAGCCAAGTCAACCAATTAATATGAACAGTTAGCATCCAAGGGCAAAAGATCAACCACGTGTATGGCTGATCACATTAATTCAATTGAGGCCACAACCCGTTTCACTTAAAGGTCCAAAAAGTAAACAAGACCCAACCCAAAGTATAGTGAAGCGGCCCAATACAATTAACAATTTCCACCTTGCTGAGCTATACTTTGGCTCACTTAATGGATCTAGAATTGCTATACTTACTTTGCTTCGTTTGCCCAAAAACCTGCAAAAAGAAAAACAAAAATTAGTTCAACGCTATTCAATTAACATTACTTGAAGTTCTAATTATCACATCAAATGATATTCAAAATCTTCAAGCAATTTCTGAATTTATTTAAAGGTAGTACCTTAGTCCCCAAATCTGAAGGATTGTATTCTGTTGGAATTTTAACTAAACTCATCAAACCCTTTTCAGTCATGTTTCTTACAAAATGAAACTTAATAACTATATGTTTTGTTCTATCATGATAAACAAGATTTTTACTAAGATGAATGGCACTTTGGTTATTAGTATATATCTTAACAGAATCATCAGCAAAGCCAATTTCATTTAACAAGCCACTTGGCCACATACTTTCTTTCACAGTATCATATGCAGCAATATATTCAGGTTTAGTTGAGGATAAGGCAACTAATTTTTGTAATTGTGACTTCCAACTAATGCAGCCTTTACAAAAAGTGAAAATATATGAAGATGTATATCTTCTTTTATCTAAGTCACCAGCAAAATCAGAATCAGTGTAACATTTTAACTTTATTCCTTCCTTACTCCTTTTAAATTCTAAACCTAAATCAGATTAGCCCTTTAAATATCTTAACTTCCACTTTACAGCCAGCCAGTGAGTTTCACCTGGATTGGCCATAAATCTGCTTAAGACACTAATTCCATGAGCTAAGTCAGGTCTGATGCAAACCATAAGATACATAATTAAACCTATTATGTTTGCATATGGAACATTTTTCATTCGTCTAAATTCATCTTCTGTTTTAAGTGATTGTTCACTAATCAATTTAAAATTATTAACAATGGGTAAAGCCACAGGTTTACACTCAAGTATATAAAATTTTTCAAGTATTTTCTTAACATAAGAACTTTGTTTTAACAACAAGATGCAATTATCTCTATCCCTTTCTACTTCCATTCCAAGAATTCTTTTAGCTTGTCCCAAATCTTTCATTTCAAATTCAGATTTCAATTTAGACTTAATAGAATCAATTTCAGATCCATCATGACAAGCAAGTAATATATCATCCACATATAGGAGCAAATAAATGGATTCAAGTCCACCTGACCCTTTGAAGAATAACGGGAATCATAATTGCTTTTTACAAAGCCCAATTTCCGAATACGGGTATTAAATTTGATATACCACTGCTTAGGCGATTGTTTCAGCCCATGCAGAGATTTTTTTCAGCAAGCACACCTTATCAGTTTTGGATTTTACTTCATCTCATTCAAGTATCCATTTAGAAAAGTTGTTTTAAAATCAAGTTGATCCAATTCCCAATTAAAATGAACAATAAGAGCTAACAAAATTCTAATAGAAGTATACTTAGCCACAGGTGAGAAAATCTCATTATAGTCAACTCCTTCTTTTTTAGTAAGCTCCTTAATAACTAATCTGACTTTATACCTCTTATTTTCAGAATTAGAATCTCCTTGTCTTATCTTACAAATCCACTTACAATCAACAACCTTTTGATTTTTACGTCTGTCAGCCAAAATCCAGGTTCCATTTTTAATAAGAAAATCCATTTTTTTATTCAAATCCTCTTTCCAGAACTTAGAATCAGAACAATTCATAGCATCATCAAAAGAAACGGGTTCTGAATTTACAGAGTCAAGAGCAGAAAATAAGGTAACGAATTCATCATTATTGAATTTGGTTAAAGGTCTTATTTCTCTCATTTCTCTATCTCTGGTTAATTGATAATCAGTAAGTGCGGTTTCAGAAGATTAAATCTCATTTTCAAATTCAGTCAGAATATGTTGGAGATCAGTTTGAGTAGACTCCACCTCAATAAAATCATCTTGAATAACAGCATTTTCAGATTGATTTTCGAAGACAGTTTCCTTAACAGATGTAGTTTCAAGAGCTTTAAGATTAGATGATTCATTATAGGGCATATCATCTTCATTTAAAATGACATTTTTACTAACAAGTACTTTATAACCATTTTGACATTTGACCCACAGTCTATACCATTTGACATCTTCTCCATATCCATGAAAAACACATTTTAGGGATATTAGTTCATGCTTACCTTTATTTTGATGTGAATAAGCAGTGCAGCAAAAAACTTTAGCCTACTATAATCAAGTATTGTTCCAGACCATAGTTTTTCAGGAACTTTAAAATCAATAGCACTAGAAGGACTCCTATTTATAAGATAAGTTGCAGTTTTAGGGCTTCTCCCCCAAAAAAAAAACTTAGGAAGACCAGAATTGTAAAGCATACAACTCATTTTGCTCTCAATTACTTCAGTTTTTTCATGTTACAATGACACACAACGTGCTTTGTAAACTTTATTCGGAAAGACAGCAAAACTGAAATTTGGTTTGCAAAATGATATATTATGCCAACTGGCTATACAGTCTAATCGACAATTCAAATGTGCCCATATGCAAAGCAAGGAAACTAACTCGAGGATTAACCTGTAGCAACATATTTGATATTCGAAAACGAAGGGAATTTGGCACAACTATGCAAGAAAGCCCAATTGCGGGATTGATTTTTGATGGCCCAGCTGATTGTTTTAAGTCTCATTACCTTGGTGCAAAAACGTGTTTTAGAAATGTCTAAAATTGTGTTTTGACTTACTTGATGAAATAGACGCCCAAGATATCGCCATATGCAAAGGATGCACATCCAAAAACCTCAACATGCACATTTTCAGAGCCCTTAAGTATGTTTTTTAGGCTATGGGAAATGGGTTAAAGACTATAGACTGTAGGTTAGAGAAACTAAAGGCTATAAGGTCATTATAAGTAGAAATGTAGTGTTTAATGAGGATGACCTGCCCTATTTTAAGTCTGTACAGCAATCTGAAACACTGACTGAGACCTCTAATCAAACTGAAAACGTGAGAAAGAGGGTTGAAATTGAGGTGGAGCAATCTGATGATGATTCTCATCAGATTGCTACACAGAACATTGAGGAAAATGTGGAAACCATTGCTGAAAATGTTCATGTTGAGGTTCCTGAAGCTAATTTAGAGTCAGTTCAACCTCTGATCGATTACCAACTAGCTAGGGATAGGAAAAGAATAAATGTTAGACCTCTAGCTAGGTTTGAAGATGATGTTTCTTTGTTGTCCTATCATAGTATGATTGAAGATCAACCTGAATCCTATGAGGATGCTTTGAGTAGCAAAGACTCCAAACATTGGCTTGTAGCCATGTAAGATGAAATGGAGTTACTTAACAAAAATAAAACTTAGATTTTGGTTAAAAGACCTGAAGGTAAGAGGGTTTTGGATTGTAAATAGATTTTCAAAATTAAAAGAGATGAACAAAGTGAGAATGACATAAGATACAAAGCTAGATTAGTAACAAAGGGTTTTACTCAAAAAGAAAGAGTTGATTTCAATTAAATTTTTTCACATGTAGTAAAATTTACTACAGTTAGAGTCATTCTTGCTTTGGCCACCCAATTTAATTGGGAATTAGACCAATTAGATATAAAAACTACTTTTCTGAATGGAGATTTAGATGAAACCATTTACATGAAACAATCTCAAGGTTTTGAATTGAATAAGAAAGCTAACTTAGTTTGCCTTCTTAAAAAGTCCATATATGGCTTAAAACAAGCTCCAAGACAATGGTATAAGAAATTTGACAATTTTGTATATGGAGAAGTAACTTTGATACTTGTCTTTATTGCAAAGAAAATGGTGGAGCTAATTCACTTTATCTATTCCTCGTTGTTTATGACATGCTATTAGCAAGTCATGACATAAAAGAGATAGAGGAAATCAAAAAAAAACTAGAATCANATTTAATTGGGAATTAGACCAATTAGATATAAAAACTACTTTTCTGAATGGAGATTTAGATGAAACCATTTACATGAAACAATCTCAAGGTTTTGAATTGAATAAGAAAGCTAACTTAGTTTGCCTTCTTAAAAAGTCCATATATGGCTTAAAACAAGCTCCAAGACAATGGTATAAGAAATTTGACAATTTTGTATATGGAGAAGTAACTTTGATACTTGTCTTTATTGCAAAGAAAATGGTGGAGCTAATTCACTTTATCTATTCCTCGTTGTTTATGACATGCTATTAGCAAGTCATGACATAAAAGAGATAGAGGAAATCAAAAAAAAACTAGAATCAGAATTTGAAATGAAGGACTTAGATTCAGTTAGAAAGATTTTAGGTATCGAAATTAAAAGAAATAGGAGAGAAGACACACTAAGTCTTAGCCAAAAGTCTTATATTTTGAAATTACTTAGTAAGTTTTCTATGGCTGAATCCAGAAGTGTTAGTGTCCTCTTAGCTAATCATTTTAAACTTTCAAATGATTTATGTCCTAAAACAAAAGAAGATTTTGAGAGAATGGCAAAAGTGTCTTATTCTAATGTAGTTTGGTCTGTAATGTACCTTATGGTGTGTTCAAGACCAGATTTGGCATATTCTATAAGTGTTTTGAGTAGATATATGTCAAATTCAGGTAAAACACATTGAAAAGCCATGAAATGACTTCTTAGGT